>VUQG01021712.1:0-13910 GCA_015106755.1 Etia nguti | reverse complement strand
CCCAGCCCATTGCCTCCTTTCAGTGGGCTGGTTTCAGTCATTATGCAAATGTACTGTTTATAAGATTGGGGAAACCTGCAGTCAGCTGAGACTGAAGAAGTCACTTGGATGAGTGACGAAACGTTTCTCCCACAAAACGCTACGTCCAGATGAACAGAATCAACTTTTGGAGACTCTCACGTAGGAGTTCCCCTGACCTAAATTCAGATGTATTATTATGTTTTGGTCAATCCAACAGCTGGGGTATCCTGCCTCAGTCCTGGTCCAGATCTGGAGGGAGATCCCCCAGGACATTATCCTCCATCATCTCATTAGGAGCATGCCCCAACATTGTCAGGGAAATAGCCTAGCCTTCCACATCATTTTTGACTTTGATTCTCAGGCGGTCTTTGAATTCAGCCCTCTGTACGTTGATCATTTTTATTAAACAATGTGGTATCCCTATCAGCATCGATATCCAGCATGATTTTTCCCCCCCACTGAGATCTAAGATTTGTTTTCTAAGTGTTCCTTTAATGTTTTTTTAGCAGTGCTGATTCATCAAATATTTGCAGTGTTAATGTAAAGGATGTTTGCTGCACAGAAACCTTTTTCTTTTTTTGATATGCTGTGCTGCTGCCATCTAGTTGTGGGCTTCAAATTTGAGTGTGTTTCTAATTTTAAATTAGAAAGTTCAAATCTTTAATGTAGCTTTGCCAACTGGATGTATGCTTTAACTTCTAATAGGTTTATGCATATTTTAACATTTTTGTTTGTGGGCTCTTCCCAGAGTTCTTGGAAAAAATTGGTACAAGCACTGTTGCTCTGCTCCCACACATCACACCAACAGCCCCTGTAGCTCTCTGCTACCTTTGGTCCAGAGGAGTTCAGAGAGAAAGCGTGATGGATCTGAGAATATAGAGTGGAAGCAACAAGAAGATTACAGTTATAAGCTATGTGTGCTAGCTGAGCATTTAGCATCGTCACGTAATTTCATTTAGATGCACTGTTTCTTTTGAGTTCTCTGTACTGGAACTGAATTACTCGGTATATAATATATATATAATAAACGGTATGAACCACTGAACCATTCTTTTTTAAGCTGATGCAGAGCCACTGCCTCCTGACAGACAGTAGGTGCTTTTACCTGGTGCTTTAGTATTTGTTGCTCTAAACAGAATTTGTGCTGTTTGGAATTATTTCAAACTGTAAGAATAGTGAGTTTGTACGATCCCTGTAAACCTGCATTGTGGATGACGTGAACTGCTTTTTTTTTTTGAAGAATAAAACATGAATCTAATGTACTTTTATAGTTATTGCCCCAGACCCCTGCACAATACCTCAAGCTGGAGTATTTGTCATTATAGTGTCTAGTATTTCAGCATGGGTAATATTATATCCCCCAAAGTCAAATAACCTGTTACTGTACTCCTTGTCAGTCTGACATATGTAAACAAGCTGGATGAATGAATATGCCTTGTGGACCAGTCAGCCTGCAAGTATGGAGCCAGTCTGTCTGTTCTTGTTCCCCAATATCAGCCAGAACATACAACACTAAGGATGTTAGACACTGAAAAAATGTGAGATTACTCCTTTTTCATTTATCTTTCTTATAAATATATTTACTGAAATAGCATAATCACGTGGCCATATATCATAATCAAATTCACAAAGATTCTGTCAAGTCTATTGTGTTAGGTAAGGCCTCTCTTCTGTGGAACTAGCTCCCAGTTTATATTTGGGAGACACACACCGTCTCTACTTTTAGGCTTATAGTTAGTGCTGGATCAGGTGGCCCTCAATCCTCGCTTAGTTATTCTGCAGTAGGTGTAGGCTGCTGGGGGCTGTTTCTTCTTCTTTCTTCTTTTTCCCCTCTCTGTGTTTATACACCACTCTGCATTTAATCATTAGTTATCAGTAACCTCTGGCTCTCTTCCAAAGCTTGTCTTTTGTCCTGCTTTCCTCTTCTCATGTCCAACCAGTGGCAGCAGATGGTTACCGTTCCCTAATGCTGGTTCTGTCTTCCTGTTAAAAGGGAGTTTTTCCTTTCCACTGTCGCCAAAGCGCTTGCTTACAGGGGGTCATCTGATTCTTGGAGTTTTCTCTGTATGTTTTCTAGCCAGACTGTCATCAAGAGAGAGCACTGATGTCAACAAATCACCAAGCTACTGTACACATCATGAAAATCATTGGAAAGGTTGAAGAACCCATTAAATTTTGGTGCACTTCCAGATCAATAACTTTTCAATCACCCTTTTGGTAAAAGAATTATCGATGTGTTTTTTTGCGCACTTTGATTCAATTTTATTTTACTTATAAAGAGTCAAATCTCAACAATAGTCACCTGAAGGTGCTATCTACAGTAATAGAGAGAAACCCCAATAATCAGATGATATATATATATATATATATATATATGTGTGTATATATTGTTTTTATTATATATGTTTTTATTATAAAGTTTACAGGCTGTGAACTGAGCATCAATTTAAGTCCACACAGATGATGAAATACTGGGCCTGTAGTTTTTACTTCAAACTTTCCAGGCATGGCAATGAATGGTCATCTTTACAGGAGTCACTGAACATGTGCAACACAAAACACACACCTCATTAGGCTAAAATACTCAGTAGAATTTCTAACATATCACATTTTTAAGGCCAGGTTATCCCTAATATCGTATGAACACCCTGAGTGCTAGACTAAAATGCTATGAGGACTAAGTAAATGAAAAGGATGAACTCTTGTTCAGATGTATATGGGTGTGTACCGATGAGCACATGATTCATTCCTTATTAAAATCAGGGTTAAAAAGCATCTGAAACCATAGACTCGAAAAAGTCAAATTGTCTAAATGTGGATTGTTTTATTAAATTTCCATCTACAAATCGTTTTCAGATTAATGTTCCTCAGCATAAAATTGAAAAGAATAACTCATTTACAATACATATTGTCTTTAGATTATTCTCAGAGTCCGGATCCTCAGACCCACAGGCAGCACTGCCTTAAAAACATGCATGATTCTGTCATGCAAAATCACTGCATGGGCTCAGGAATACTTCCAGAAATCATGTGTGTAAACTTTTCTGACACATGTTGGTGCCATCAAATTAAAAACGACCTAATTTTTTCCCCTTAAAATGGTACAATATGTCTATTTAATCACTGAATATCATTTTTATTCTCCATTTTGAAGGAAACGTTGGTTCATGAGATTTACAGATCATTGCATTCAGTTCCTATTCCATATTTTACACAGTGTTCCAAAATTTTTGGAACTGTACTTATAATCCTAATGAGTTCCTGATCTGTCCTTTTGCCTTCTGGCTTCTCCCAATGATCTGTTTATAAATATGCAAGGACCTAAACCCAGATTCTGATAAATCAATCAAAACACACACCCATCTATCCATCCATCCATCTTGGGTCAAATCATGAGTGTAGTAGCCTAAGTAGCAAAGCTCAGACCTCCCTCTGCTCAGGTATTCCCAGGCCAGGCCACAGATATAATCTCTCCAGCATGTCCCGGGTCTACCCCGGGGTTTCCTTACGGTAGAACATGCCTTGTACACCTCACCCAGGTTTAATGCTCAGCTCTATGTGGACCTGTCTTGCGTCACTACAGACACGGCCCCAACATCTTGAAGGCTTGAAGGTGAAATTCTCATTCTCACTGCTTCACACTCGGCTGTGAACCATTCCACTACAAGCTGGAGGCCACCACCTAATAAAGCCACCAGAATCACATCCTCTGCAAAATTAGAGACAAAATTTTGAGGCCAGAAGTGTGAGTAGAGCACGGCTTTATCTCCCGACTTGCCTGACAGTTTGCCAGAATCAGTTTGAAGCAGACCTGAAGCAGTCTTGTTCAATAGCCTCACAAAACTACTCCCACATCCATGGGCTAAGGTCCAGTCACCAAGTTCTTTCTCTTGAGCTCCCTCCTCATGCCTGCCTTCAGGGTGGGGCCACAGTAAACCTGGGCAGGGTAATTTGGCCCCTGACTTTTTTCCTTCCATATGGGTGTCTGGCCTCAGTTTGCCTTGCTAGATTCTATCAAGGCCCCAAACAACACAGCCCCCGGATCACTGTAACACCTACACGCCTCCACCATGGTAAGGTGGTTTTTCAGTTCTTTTTTTAAATTAACTTAACCCTTTAAGTTAATTAACCCTGTCATGCATGAATTATGACAACCTCAATCAGTATCTTAAGTATTTTTATTAATCTTTTCATGAATAAAAAAACTTACGAAAAAAAATCCTGATTGAGGTTGTCATAATTCATGCATGACAGGGTTAATTTATTATTTGTTAGACTTAGTTAATAACTTTGTAAGTAGTAACAGAATATATGGGTAAATGTGACTTGGTTTAAAAAGAGCCAGTAAGTCACCAATACTGGAATAGCAGTATATACATGTCAGTCCAGCCATTAGTTATTTTACACTATTATCTAATTTTTGCAATTATTTCAGCCATTTTACACAACACTGTTTTGTGGGCTACAGGTCAAGGACTGGAAATATGTTAACAACAAGGCTGTGGAATATGTTGAGCAGGCTTGAAGCAGTTAGTTGAGCGACATCAGCTAGTTTATTCATACCTTCATCACCATCACTGGCTCAGTCATGAAGTCAGCCTAATCCAGTTTTATTTATATAGCACCAAATCACAACAACAGTTGCCTCAAGGTGCTTTAAACTTGTAAATTTCTTTTTCTGCTGCCAACTGTTTTGTATCTGAAGGTATTTAGGTAGGATTCATTTCTTTTGGATGCAGAATTGTTGCCTGCTGTATTTGGAACACCTATGTGCAAAGAACATTGTGTTTTGGCAAAAGCAAATGACAGCATTTCGTCAGCAACCCTCTGGCAAACTCTGTTTGTATGAAAAAATATGGTGAGTCGGCTATTGCTGTGGGTAATCTGTTGGAAAGAGGGTGACGCATGAAAGGCCCTTTGCAGTTTAGCAATTGCTTTGGTTGCTGGAGGAATGCCACGGTCACCTGTAGTGTGCATGGAAGGCCCTGGCATGTCTGCAAACTCTCACGAACCACCTGCTGAGTGAAACTTGAAAAAGTGTGAAGCACAAATAAACATTCAGAAGTAAAAGCTGCGTCTTACCACTGAAATCAACGTGTTTCCAAAGGTACAACTTTGATCCCTTTCCTACTACTTAGAAGTAGTTAGGAGTAGTTTGTCAGCATCTTCCATACAAACTATTGGCGACTGCGGCAATCTGCTGCAGTGCCAGCCATCTCTAACAACCGCACCCAATCTGTTGGCGAATACTCCTTTTCCCTAGTGACCAGTGTGACTGCTGGGCCTTCATCTCGAGTACCTTTTCTAAAGACACATCTTGAAACAGTTTTATTTATTGATTTATTTTGCAGGAGAGGTGATAAAACTGGGCAAGTCTGCAGTTTTCCTCTGTTCATCGTCAGCTATTTTTAGTTCAAATAATGAACAAGACCAACAAGTCCACAATTAGACAGCAAGAATCTCTACTAGAAAGAGAGAGTGGTAAAAAAAAAAAGACAGCACTCGGACACACCTGAATAGATTGCAGCTGCAGTGATAGACACTTGGTAATATTTTACCAGACATCTGATATGAAAGTTGCTTCTAAAGACAAGTTTCCTTCCTTTGGACCATTTAGTATCCAACCATGAAAATGGGCTTTGCTATCGTTTGACACTAAATGCCTAGAGGAAGATTGAGGATGAAAAATGGTCAGAAGAGAGTGTGGTGAGTGGGTGAAAGCAGATGACAGAACATTCCACAAGAAAGTACATTCATCAGTAAACGTCTGCCTCCCAGCAACAGCGGCCACTTCATCCAAAGGTTCTGCAGCCACATGAGCACATTTACAAGCTGAATGAATGGAATCCAACCACTACAGTCATTTACCACAGTGACTGGTAAACAAACATACAACAAAAAAGATTTCAGGGTGGAGTTTCCCACCTTCACACCAAATGTCACAGGTTTTACTTATAGAAACAGACAGATTTGTAACCTGATTTCTAAACCATTACTGGTGATTTACATGCAGGTTTTTCCTGATTTTTATTTACTAGTCTGTAAACTACCTACTTTTTGGACAAAGAATCTGTAAACACTGATGCAAACTGTGAGTCCGTTTGAACGATATCAATGTCCATGGTGAATCCTGCTAGCGTCCAGTAGTGATCCATATATACCATAGCAGAAGGACATCCAGAGGCTGCTTGATCTTCCTTGAAGTAATGTCAAGTGATGCCAACATGTTTGCATTTTAACTCAGTTTATTGTGGTTCAGGACAGTCCAGCACATTCACTACAGTTCAATTAGTGATTCAACTGAATGCAAATTCCAGCAGCTCACTACAAGACTATTAACTGTCTCAACTCTGCTGCTACACAACTGTACAGTTACACTTGTTTAGTTCAGTAGGTTTAGTCATCCTCTAAACTCCATGTGTCGAGTAAATGGGCTGCTCTAGGTCTCCAGAGCAAATATTACACCACCCTCAAGTTCAGTCCTGAAATAAATAAACATTTAATAAATTAAAGGTAGATCGTAGAAAAGTGCAGTCCTTCTTCATGTGGCTTAGATGACAGCTACAGGTAACAGTTTTTCCATAAATTATCTTCTAATTCTACACATCATTTTAGATTTCTTTCTTTCTGAAGTTTAAGTTCTTTTTTTATTATTGAGAAGCTTCTTTGCAGAGAGGCTTTTCCATTTAAGTAACAGCGTCACACAACATATTAATGCATGTGTGATGAAGTCATGTTAACAGTAGAAAAACAAATAAACAACAAAACTAACAGATCATCCATACTTGAAGTTTTAGATCCTTACAGATGCTTCGGTAACATTTCAAACTTTCATCAGTTTCTAGCTTGAGTGACTTACAAATACTGTGTTCCATCAAATACGCAGAGGTGGCAAAGCCATAGACAGTCTTCACTTTAGTAGAAAGATAGACACTCGTGTTGAAAACTGCTGATTAAACTTCTTAACTCAAGTAAAAATGAAAATGCACAGGCTCTAAAATGTAAGTAAACTGAGCCTCATGTACAAAGAGAATTTAAAAAAAACCCTACCTCTATTTGATGTTGCCAATATTGTATGTGGGTGAGTGCTTAAACACCTAAATAGTAAAAGAATATAGTCAGGGATTAAAGTGGGATTTGGCAGGTGTAAAACTCTCAGATCACTTGTACAGCTGGAGTGTGGGGAAAATAGAAATAAGTTCCATTCATTTTGATTGTGTACAGTTTGTCTACAGGCTGTGATCAACTGACTTGTTTTGCTATTGCTCTAAAATTTACCGCTCTTTGTGAATTTAACAAAATCTAAGCAGATATTACACAGACTAACAAGGCTCTTTTACAATCCCTGTGTAGTGCAAAGATGGAAGTCAGTGAGGGAATCTAATCAGCATCAGCCGATGTAACACTGACCATGAACACAACAGGTTCTCTGCACCAGGCAAACATAGTGCACTACTTTAAACTTAAGCACGGGGCTGTAGATTAACCAACTTAACACTAAACTGCTTAGTATTTTCATGCAACCTTTGAATAACACAAATTCAGAATATTTTAATTTATTTTGCGGATGTATGACAGTGTGGGAAAACAAACATCTGTGGGAAAACATCCAACATCTGTTAAAAAAAAATCTAAATTTAAATGTAACTAAAAATTTCCAGTCTATTTTTTATATTTCTCCATCTCTCAGTGAAGTTAACTCATTCATTTCTCTACCTGGGAAATAAAGCAGCTGTACTAGCTGTCCACACTGCACACAAACAGTTTGCTGTGTGTTTCTTTAATATTTACTGAGTTCTTTGAAAGGTACATTTAAAATGATCTGCCAGTTAAAACACTGTTACTTTCTTTGTGCTTGCTCCTCTTCTGTAGTGCTAGCTAGATGCTTAAGTACAGTGATCACAGCTTATGGTATCCACACCAAAAATGGTTTTCTAGATCGTTCCGGTCCACTTTAACCCCCGAGTAGAGCTATTAATGTATGTGTGATGTATAACTGATATGTTTTTGCCTCTTGTCGTAATAGGATTGTCTTTGATGTTACTGTCCCCACCATTTAGGTTCAAATCTGCTCGATGTCCAGAGGGCCTGCAGTGATGTGAAATAATAATAATATTACCCCCTAAATGTGTCAAACCTTAAGTAATGAGCCTTTTATGAAAATGTAGGGAGTAAATACAGAAAATCCTACTTAAGTACTGTAACAGAGTATTTATTATTTCCCACCTCTGTAAATATGTAATCTGTTGCCTGACAGGAGTAAAAATAGGAGAAAGAAAAGTAACGAAGAGAAACTGGAGAAAAGGAAGAAGATATTTTGAATACCAGCATATTCGAGAAACATCACAAAAAAGTAAACTGTGGGAAAATATATTTCCCTTCAAAAATTTAATTGTAGTTGAAGTTTATCTATATGCAAATGTAATTTTTAGGACACAGGGCTGACACTGTCCTTGAAAAGAAATGATTACAAATATACTAGAAACAGACTCATCACGGTGTACGACTATTCCTGCAATTGTCCAACTACCTGCAGTTCAAACAGCATTTTGTGCAGGACCCTCTATTAAGCAACAGACTACAGGACAGTACTGCCCAAGTGCCTGAGATCAACTGCACCGAGTGAACTGCACCCTCAGCTCAGCGAGAGGCCTCTGCAAAGCAAAGTCCCAACACTTAGTTAACATGACAGTAAACACAACCAGTTCAGCTTTAATCCAGCTGACTTCTTTGGGTTATTGTGGTGTTTTGGCAGTTTACCTGACCCGCTTCATGTGTAATTGTTGAAATCCGGTAAATGAACAAATAACAAGCTAATAGAATAAATAAATATTCTGGGGTTAAGGTTTTGGTCTACAGCGGACTGATCGTGATCCTGCAGTAGCAAGAAGATTTGCACTTTGCACCACAAGAAGGATTCAAGCACCATACATCTGTCCCACGCACATACTGACAAACAGTACAGATAATCAAATGTTCCTGTGGAAGTTCAGATCCCATCACAGTGTGTTTCCCATACCGCTGCTCACCAGCCCTTTGACATTCATAATGGGCCGAACGTCGTGCAGTTGTCTCCTTCGATCGATAAATGTGGCCAACCGTGCCGTGTCCAGTGGTGTCTTGGAGTACTCCCCACCTCCACGACCCACCCACAGATGTTGAAGACAGGAAGTAGCACTTGGCCTCTTCCTAGGATCCTGCTGCAGTAATGATGACACAAAATCCCTCGCCACCTGGCTCACGTTGCAGAAGTATTCATCTGGGAAGCAGAAGTCTAGGCGGCAGATGTTGATGCAGGTTTCCTCTGGTGACTCGTCCAGAAATGGAGAAACGCCACTAAGCATAACATAAGCCAGAACACCCAAGCTCCACATGTCTGTGGCAACAGAGACTGGAGTGCCACGGATGAGCTCAGGTGCAGCAAACTCTGGATTTCCAAGCAAGAGGTGGACGTATCGGCGGTGGGCAGACAACTGGACAGCGTCACCAAAATCAATTAACTTAATACTGGGCATGGGAAAATGGAGGTTGACCATGATGTTCTCAGGCTACAGCAAAAACAGAGTTATGACTTAGACACAGATGACCAAACAACAATTGTCAATATTTTTCTGTTCATATGTTAGATAAAAACCTGCTGTCACCTTCAGATCTAGGTGTGCCACTCTACAGGTATGAAGGTGCTCCAGGGCCTCCAGTGTTTCTCTGATGAAGAAGGCCACCTTCTCCTCCATCAGCTCATCATGGGCAACCAGATAATCAAGCAAACGGCCATCCTCCAGTCTAACATGAAAACAGAAATAAGTTTTGATTTCTGCGCTTTGTGGTTGAATTACTCGCTCAGTATACCTGCTATTACACACATTTGTAAATATGCATTTCAGGCTTTGTAACTCATTCATTGTGAATGGGTGATGTCACATGTTCACATTATGCAACAGCTGTTTTGCTTTACTTGTCCTGGTTGTGCTGAAGGCTTGACAAAATGAAAACATTATGAAAACATTCAAAGAGAGCAAAGTTGATATGAAAACTATGAAAAAGTAACAGCCATCTAGTTTGGTTCATACTTATTGCTCTGTAGATGGATTTGATACCCCATAAACCAAGTGGGGACTCTCTCCAAAAGCAGTTGAAAACTCTATATTTGTTTTGAAAAACAAGCTAAAACGGTCACTACGATAAAACAAAAACTTGCAGTAGCCAGACAGCCGGACTTACAGCTCCAGGATGAGCATCAGACAGGTGGGAGACTCATACGTGTCAAACAGTGACACCAGCTGGTGATTCTGTGCATATTGGAGAATGTCTGCCTCATGAGCCACTTGCTCCTTTTTCTGCATCTTCTTACTCACAAACTTCACTGCAACCTAGTGAAAAAGAAGAAACGCATAACCCCTCAATGTGCAATATAGTTTTTTCTATGCCAAGGTGCACTCTAACAGAATTAACATTTAAGAAGTTCCATCCAACTTGAGGTTCAGTATATTGCCCAACATGCAAGCACGCAGACTGGAGCAACCAGGGATCAAATCAACTTTTGATTAGTTGATGAGCTGCTCTACCTCCTGAGCTACAGCCAACCCGGCTATTTCTGTAGCCAGTAGTTAAAGTTTTGAGACGAAATCACTCTGCATGATGATATATTGTGGATTTTTCATCCAGGTGGCGCAGAGCTGATTGCAAGGATTTATAGCCAGATAATAAAATGCTTGTTTGTGAAAGCACATCAGACAGATTATCAGGTTTATCTATACGATCATTAAAAGCAGGTTACATTTTGAATGTGTCTACATCTCATAGTATGTCAGCTGATAAAATATGAAGTTTTTTTTAACTTCTTAAAAATTAAACAAAGGAACAAGTACCTCTTTCTTAGTGGACCTGTTGACACATTTCCTTACCACTGAGAACCGTCCCCTGGTCAAAGCAAGTGAGACTGCATTAAAAAAAACAGAGGCTGGTTTGGCTTGATAAAGACATTATCTGTGACTGAAATAGTGTTTTACCTTCCAATCTCACAGATCTCAGTAAAGGTCGAGTCAAAGTTTTCCTTCCAATGAATGCCCGTCCCATCACAGCCAGAGTCTGGACAGACAAAGAACAAATACATAAGACAGATAATTCCCTTTGAGGATGTCAGCATTAGTGGAGAAATTGTTAGGACTTAGGCCAGGCTTGGGGTTTTCTCTGTTTTCATTTTCTCTTTCTTTACTCTTAGGTGGAGAGGTGGGCGCCTAAATCTACCGGTGTTTATGCCCATGGGCAGAAGTGCCCTGTCTCTCTTGCACCTGCAACTCATTGCCTCATCAGTGCTGTGTATTTAAGGACAAGCCGTAGCAGTTATTTTCCACCATGGTGGTAAATTGGCTGACTTTGTTTGATAAGCTTCAGTAAGCTTCAGTGTGCCTTTTCTGTTATCCAATTACCTACCTGGAGTGCCTGAAAGGCTCACCTACTTCCCTTTCTGGACTAAAAAAAACCTACAGCCAGATCAGCACTGAGGTTTTATGAGTCTCCGTGGAATCAGGACTTACCCGAAGCTCACCTGCCTGCCCACTCTCCAGCGAACCACCTTCTTCATTTAAGAAACCAGCTACTCCTCTCACAGATCAATTTACTCTACTGCCAAGTGATATATTTACAGGGGTGGAGTGTCTCATACTCTCACCAGCTGATGGCAAATTTAATTTCAGAGGCATGACAAATCTTTGAGATTTTTAAACTGTTTATAACCTTTTGGTATCTCTGGTTGCATCCTCACGCATTTAGTTTTCTTTGTTAAGAGCACGTGTGACTTACTGCTGCTGGCTAGTGTGACCATATTTGAGGGCTCAGACGGTGGGCCGACACCCCAGCGGTTGGAGGCCCGGACTCTGAACTGATAGTGACCTCCGGGGATCAGAGAGTCGATCTGTACACATTCCTCCCTGCTGCTGGCCACCTGCTGCCATAGGAACGAGTCTGTGAATGAAAGAGGAGGAAAGGTCAGTCTGTTTGAATATCAGTAAAGAACAATTCCAGTGGCCAATACACAGACCTTCCTGTCTGTACTCCACAGTATAGCTGCTGACAGTACAGTGGGCAGACGAAGCTGGGGGCAGCCAGTGGATCATCACCGCTGTGCTGCTGGCCTCCTGAGCCACAGGTCTCACTGGGGCTGCCGGGATACCTGCAAGCCAAGACAAAAATAATCAACCCCAAATCAACAGTAACCGTCTCAAATGGTCCTCAGTGTTATTCAAAGTGCGACACCTTGAACTTTGATGGAGGCAGAGGAGGATGCAGTGCCGTGGTCGTTAACAGCAACACAGGTGTAGATTCCTGTATCCTGAGGCATCAGATTACAGACTTTCAACAAGATGTCACCTGTATCCCTGGAGAGCACAGTGCATAGGAGTATGGAGAAGGGAGGAGAGATCAAAAGACTACACTCATAGAGAGCACTATATATAGTGGTGTGAAAAAGTGTTTGCCCCCTTCCTGATTTCCTATGTGAAAAAGTAATTGCCGTCCTATCACATCTGGCGTAAAAGTAACACAGAATTCAGAAAAGAAACATCATACCAACAGTAAACCATGGTAGTGGGAGTGTAATTGTCTGTGGATGTTTTCCCGCCTCAGGACCTGGAGGACCTGCTGTCGTAAATGGAACCATGAATTCTGCTGTCTGAAGGAGAACGTCTGGCTACCTGTTTGTGACCTCTAGGTGAAACGCCCTTGGGTTCTGCAGCAGGACAATGATCCAAAACATCAGCAAGTCCCCCTCTGAATGGCTTAAGAAAAACAAAATGAAGACTTTGGAGTGGCCTAGTCAAAGTCCTGATCTGAATCTGACTGAGAAGCTGTGGCATGAGGCTGTTCATGCTTGAAAACCCTCCTATGTGGCTCAATTACAATAAATTCACAAAGATGAGTGGCCAAAATTCCTCCAACGCGCTGCAAAAGAGTCATTGCCAAATGTTCGATTGATTGCAGTTGTTGCTGCTAAGGGTCGCCCAACCCATTATTAGGTTTAGGGGGCAATTACTTTTTCACATGTGGCCATGAGGGCTCAGGTTTTTTCCCCTTAATAAACACCTTCATTTAGAAACTGCATTTTGTGTTTACTTGTGTTATTTTTGTCTGATATTTAAATTTGTTTGATGATCAGAAACACATAAGTGTGACAAACATACAAGAAGTAGAAAATCAGGAAGGGGGTAAATACTTATGTATGTATAAAAGTCAAAACACTGAAGGAGAACCAGGTGAGGAAAAACCAGAATTTGAATCCAGTATTGAAATGGTACTCTGGATAGCCTGGACACATCTGATGTTCCTCATGGTCTCATTTTTACCTGATGTCGATGGTGAAGCGGCTGTTGTTGGTCACTGGATTCTGGTCAGGGCCCTTCAGAGTGACTGAAGGTTTAGGCCGTCCTGAGACTTTACAGCAGAGGACTACGGTCTCTCCGAATGCACATACCACATCTGACAGTGGGACCAAGAACTCTGGAGCCACTGCACACAGAAAACGCATCACAAACCATGTTCCCCTCAGCTCTTCGAGTTAAAATGTCCACAGTTTATCAGGTTCTTGTTTCTGAGTGAAGGCATGTGCGACCTCAAGCATTCTCAGCTCAGTTCTGTAGTTTTTGGGAACAGTTCAAACCTCTCATGTATTCAGAAGGAATTACTGCGTTGCTGTTATACTGCAATAGCATAAACAATAACCAGTTTTGCGAAATCAGATCAGAATAATCAGGCTGATTCTAGCATGTCATTTATTACCAAGTTTGCTGCTGTTTCAGAGTGACATAGGAGTTGGGGCTTCTGGTATTCCCGTGATAGTGAAAAATATTTGGAAGCCTCTGGAACCAGTTTCTTTAATCTTCGCCCAATTACAA
>VUQG01021711.1:51566-66266 GCA_015106755.1 Etia nguti | reverse complement strand
CAAGCTATGCAGAAGAGCATCTCTGAAAGCACAACCACACTGGGTGCCACTCCTGTCAGCTAAGAACAGGAAACTGAGGCTATAATTTACATGGGCTCACTGAAGTGGGACCGTAGAAGACTGAAAAATGTTGCTTGTTCTGATGAGTCTTGATTTGTGCTGCACCATTTGCAGACTTTGGTGTAAACCATGGATCCATCCTGCCTTGTATCAACAATTCAATTCAGGCTGCTGGTGGTGGTGTGATGACCACAGTGTACACAATGGCTGCTTCCTGCAGGATAACACCCTATATCACACAGCTCTAATCAGCTGGTGTTTTGATCATGAAAAAAAGTTTACTGTACTCAAATGGCCTCCACAGTCACCAGATCTTAGTCCAACAGTGCACCTTTGGGATGTAGTGTAACAGGAAATTTACATCATGGACCAAAATCTCAGAGGAATGTTTCCAGCACCTTGTTGAATCTATGCCACGAACATTTAACTCAGTTCTAAAGGAAAAAAATACTGCCAGTGCTTCCCCTCAGCCTCCTAGGAGATACACCTATGGTATCCATCCATCCATCCATCCAGCCATCCATCCATTCGCTTCTGCTTATCCTTTTCAGGGTCGTGGGGGGCGATGGAGCCTATCCCAGCTGTATTAGGGCGAGAGGCAGGGCACACCCTGGACAGGTTGCCAGTCTGTCACAGAGCTGGTATCAATTCCAAAATCCCATTTCGACTTGTTCCTGAGTTATCGCATTCACAAGATTTTCAGAAAACTTGACCTCTGACCTTGACGTCACTAGGATTCGAACTTGTCCAAGATTTTTAGTAGATATACGTACAGTATCAATTTGAAACTCCTACATCATGTTGTTCTCGAGTTATTCACAAACTTAGGCGTCTATGCTGCCAGCCCACCCGGCAGAGTGACTTTTTTACCCCATCAGCCTTTTATAACTGAGGGGTAAAAAAGGAAAAAGGGGTCCAAGCCAGTACTAGCAAAGTGTACCAAATACTGTAAAGTTGTAGGTGAGCAAATTCTTGAGAAAAGAATGAAAAGCATCACAGACTTCAAAATAAAATCAGTATCTTACCCACTTGGTCTGACAACATAACCAACAGAGAATTAAGCAAATTCATCCAGCTACTGTGTTCAAACCCACGTCTTAAAAAGCCGTTACATAAGAAAAACAGTTTTTCTAAGATTGAAGCGTCTCACCCAGCAGTGAGTGTGAATGTGCTAACTCGAGCAGAAGAGAAAATGAGGTCCGTCTGGGGACAACACTGTGCGAGGTGACTCGCTTCCATCCGTCTCTGCAGCACAATGCCGCTGTGCTCAATTGTCCCAACCAACTTGTCGCCTGCGCTGTTATCATGCGTCCTCCTACAAGAAGTAAATAAACAGATTTTTTTCCCCCTGGGAAACTGAATGGAAAGCTATTCAGCCACAGATACCCAAATGATGACTGTATCCTGGGAGTTTTCAGAGATATGAAAATGAACATAACACTCAGTCAGGTAGAGACATTTTCTCAATGTGAAACAACAGCTACAAAAACAGTATAAAATAACCAAGGCTCACAACCCCAACATTATGTGAATGTGAAAATGATAACACAAATCATGTCAGGCCTTCAGTAGGAAGCATAACAACATACAGGAGGAATAACAAGAAAAGCTAATCAGCTTACAAAGACCGAACATCACAGGATGATAAGCTTTGACAGGTGAAATAAATAGGTTATTGAGTTTTAATTGCCCAGTGGTTTTTTCCATCCAGCTAATTATTGTCTGCAGTTGTTCTGTCTTAATCAACTTCAGTGATTCTGTGGAACACTTTGAGCTACATTTAACTCTATGAAAAGTGCTGAGCAGTGGATTGGACAATTTTAGAGGCAGTGACATGGCGGGGGATTCAGAATCAACTTTTAAATCCTTTTGTTCACTTTTAAATGCTTCCGAGGGTTGTCCTTAAGACATGTTATCAATTTATACACCACGGTGAATGCTTAGGTTAGCTAACTGATAGATCTAACTAGTTCCAGCTAGCTTTTATACTGAATTTGTCTTTTACAATAACCTAAACACTAGAAGCCCAAACTGTCTGGAAAGGCCTGCATCCTTTAAATTTAGTGACATCTTGTGGCCACAGTTGACCATTGTCTCTGGAAGCAGCCTTAACTCCAGTTGGCCCCAGAAAGCTACTTTCAACTGCTCCCTTATTCACAAGGGGTTGCTACAGTGAGTCCTGCATATGTGATTTGGCAGATTTCTATGCCAGATACCCGTCCTAACATAGCTCCAAGAGATTTGTGTGACTCCTTCTCAAACCAGGGATCTTTCACTTGTTTGGCTATACTGAAAACTGTAGTGATTTTGATTTCAAATTTTTTTGATAATCTCCCATAGATATTGTATTACAATACAGTAATTTTTAATTACTGTATTGTAATATTTATGTTAAAAATTAAAAAAGGTGTTAGCTTGTTTTTCAGAGCTCTTGTTTCCCCTTTTTATCAGTGATATGTGGTCCTAACTTGATAGCCACACGGCAAAATATACAATTTAATAGAATAAGATTCAATACTGCAACAGTAATATTAATCCATATAACGCTATTTGGTAACACTTTTGCGAAAATAATTTTTTTGAAAACACTTTCATAATCAACTGATCAAACACACACACACATGTGCAATAGCAATAACACTAAGTGCAATACTCTTTTCTGGCATCATTGTATCATACTCAATTGTATACAGCATTTGTATTCTATTTTATTCGATTGTATATAGTATTTTATTTTATTTTATCTTATCTTATTCTATTCTATTGTGTACAGTATCTCATTGATATCTTATTCCAGTGTTTTTCTCTAATTTTTCTATGCAACTTTGCAGTGTCCACTGCTGTAACAAAACAAATTTCCCACGCGTGGGACTAATAAAGGTTATCTTATCTTATCTTATAATGTTTTATTTATTTTATTCCTTTACTGAATGAATAGCTCCATACATTCATCCATCACTGCTCATCGTCAGCTAATAGTACAATATTCTTGATGGGAAATATAGAAGTAATAATTTTTTTTACAGTTCTTCAGCCCTAAGGGAGTGCAGAAAAGTGACGATGTCTATGGAGAGTGCAGCATAATCGAAATAATAGGCAGGAAGTAAAATCATGAAAACTTATATGAACAGAATAGAATGTTACTTTTATTTACAATTATATTCTTATGTTTTCTACTGTTTTGCAATTTCACTTTTACGATGTGTTGTTCAGCACAACACTCAACTTCTGTTGTACTTAAATGTGCTGTATAAATAAACTTGACTTCACTAATGCTTAGCTAATGGCCAAAGTCTTCCGCAATCCACCATCACAATACACTGATTAATGCACCAGGATTGTGTAAGTTTGTCAGTGACACTAAGTTTTTCAGCAGCAAGTGGCTCGATATTCATGTATCGAGTTCACCAGCTTTAGAATGAAGGCTGGAGTTAGTCTAAGTGCAGCCAGTTTAAGATATCCTGGGTTTCTGGTTATTCTAATCACTGAGTGATTAACCTGTATGGCATTAAGCTTCCCAGAAATAATAAGAAAAACCTTTGTTTCTTAGTTATAACAAGCTTATAAGTTCAATGGCAAAGCAGGGGTTGATACAGTGTTTTCATAGCACCTCCATGTCGCTGACTTCAGCACCAGAGAATGACTCTCAAATACAATAAGAGAGAAACTAGATTTTAAGGTTGTGCAGGAATGAGGAGGTGAGTAAAAGCTGCAGTGAAACGGGCGAAACTATTGCTGCCACAAGATGAAGAGTCTGTTGTACCTTTAACAAACTCACTCTCTAAGCCACAGGACACCCTGCTGTTCCGGGATGGCAGAATCATTTCAGATAAGCCATTTTCCTCCGCTGTGCCCTGGTTTACTGCCACACCCTGCCTCTCTGAAAATCTGCTGAGAGATGATGAGAAAAGCAGCCATTTTGGGCCTTTCTGTGGCTCTCAGGTGGCCGCCTCCTCCTCGCCTCTCTGCTCTCTTTGGAAACAACTAAAGCACATTTCCTCCAAGATAATAAATCCAACTCAATAAATATTGTGGAATATGGGACTCTGGCTTTTGCTGAAAGCGTATTTTCCTCTTTTCATTCTGCTGTCCTTTCAAAGCTGTGTCCCTCTGCTGCTTTAATACAACCGCAGGTGCTTTACATTGAATTTCATTGTGGCGAGAGATGCAGAGAGCAGTTTTTTTTCCCAGCTCGTCAAACCCGCCAACTGGCTGCCGGCTCGGTTCTTGGAGGCAAATATTGAGCGGACTGAAATGTGAACACATTTATATCAAATTCTAAATAGAAAATATGCCTGCGAAGTGTGCATGCAAGGGGAGGATGTATAAGGTATTTGCATTGCTATACCTTTAAGGGGAAAATCCTAAAATAGTGGTACATTAAATAATGTAGTCATTTTAAACAATCCCAGCATTGTTGATCCCTCCTAACTTAATTAGTACAACATCTATCTGATACTTTCAGGGCGTAAAAGCACATTTAAGTTCTGTTAAAAACCACACCAATTTTACAATCACTCCAAGTGTCACGATCTGAAGCTAAAATGTTGTTTCTATAGCCAGCTTTGAGTGCCAGTATCATGGGATCACAGTTTTAATGAACTGCACCAGTTTAATGTCTGTAACCTAGAGAAAAAGACACAAGTGTAACCCTGTTTACTGATTATTAGTAAGAATAATGAAGATTTCACTAGGCCAGTATCTGAGGATTTAGGAATGGCAGGAGACCAAGTTATAAACATCAATAACGAAGAACCACACTAAAAGAGTATGAAGTGGACAAAAATTGTGTATTTAACACACAGCAGCTGCAGATAAATGTACTTAATGCAATAAAACTAAATACAAAACAGTTTGTCCAAAATAACAAAAGTGCGCGGGTACAGTTTATCAAATGTGTGAATGGTTGTCTGATAACAGATGGATTGATAGGACCCGGTCTGTGTTTGTTTAAGAGTTTGTCCTACCACACTCCAAAGTGAAGAAGGAAAGCTTGAAGTCCTGCAGTTATCTGTCCCACCATGAGATGGGAACGAAGCTCTGGCTTCAAAGACGTCTCAGCAGTAATGTCAACTCTTGGGTAGGCTCGGCATCCAGTTACCTGCAACTGTGGAATCTCTACTCTTTATGGAGGCTTGCTTCAGACTGAGTTCGTCTGTGATCAGTTGTTTTACCACATATGAAAAAAAAAACCCTTTACCTATAAACAGGTCACATGATCTATAACCTTCATCTCAATTCAACCAGCTCTGTTGTACTACAAAATAAATGACTGCAGTATCATTCTTCTACGTGAACTATAATTCTATCAACTTGAAGTGTTGACAATGTTCACTAAAAAGCAAACCCGTGATTTAACAAACGCTGCAACTCACTGTAGCTCACCGGACTTACACTTTATAAAGAACTCAAAGAAAATAAAGGAAAATACAACAATCTAGTTACCACTAAAATAAATTTTACACACATACCAAACCTTATTAAAAACAGAATTTAATCTACACGGAAGTGCCTAAGACAGTTTTAAAGTTAAACAGTCGCTAGCCATTTTGAGCACACACACTAATGCTAGTAGCATGAGTCTATGGCTTTTTCCCTACTGTAGCTGTTAGCTTAGCGGCTAGTGGATTTTCTGTCCCGCCACTTCTGACATTTTCCTTCTAACCAGTTAGACTTTTCCACACTTCTTACTCACCGCTGAGTTACTTCCGACTCCCAACAATTTGGCTTCGGTAACATCAGTTTGCCGAACACATGGCATTATTTAAACGTGAACGCAATGGCGACTGTGGCAAGTCACCTGACCAAGGTCAACAGCAAGGGTTGCTGGGAAATCATTGCTGATTGGCCAGGTTACATAATAACAAATAATCTAATTGGTCCACATCTTTTTTTAAACCAAAAAGACGACTAAACTATTTACATCATAACACATCCAAATTACTTTCCACTGCTCTTTTCTCTGGCCGGGGTGTGATGGCTGCAGTTACAGCCACACATATTGGGTAATATCTATCAAACATCACAGTGCTACAACAGACTTATACATAACACTACACTTATATTTTTCTCTTTAAATATAGGATTTAATTTACAGGGTAATAAAGAACTGGTTTTGGTTTAGAATTCATTTACTTACATAATCACATAATACTGTATTCTCAAATAAGTGCGCACATTTAAGTTTACACTGTTATGTGTATGATTTAATCTTTCTTTGTTTTCTGAGTGGCAGCTACTCCCAGTCCCTTGGTTGATGAGCTAATAGGTGGAAAAGGGGCAGAGCAAGCCAATTTGGAGACCTGTAAACTGGGTCATACCACAACTCTGGATCATGGGGGGAATGGAATTTGTTATATTAGTTTCAGTTATGTGTTTTTGCCTTCGTGGGCTGTATTCATGGGCCTGTCTCAATATGCGTACTTGTGTGTACTTGCAGTCTCGTGGACTCGTGACACGTCATCAGTCGGAGACCAAATACTGTTCTGATTCAAAGTACGCCGAGAACGCGAAAATTCCCCCGATGTGTTCTCGCGCCGCCCGTTTCATCGAGCATGCATCGGTGGTGACTTGTGTGGACTTGGTACAGTTAAAGATCCCAGAATGCATTTCATCCAAAACTCAAACACGGTAATGGCGGAGAAGCGCAGCTAAAAACTTTTAAATATTACTGTTTCTGGGTCACAAAATAAACTTTTAAGTTATTTTCAGGTGAGAAAGTAGCTGTGTAAACTTCAAATATCTGCTCGGTTTATCAAGACATCATATATTTGCAAAAGTGCTCCGACATTTTCGGAGACGTCTGTTACCCACCAGCTCGATAGCTGACCGGGAGGTCGAGGGTCACTAGAGCCCGGCGAGAACAGCGAACTCCCGGCACATCATTATCAAACCCCCCGTGGTCTTTCGCTACTCATGCTAAACATGATATATAAGTCACTTAGATAACTTATAAATCTCAATGTTTGGTTTATTTCAGTGTTTTATTTGTTCCTGAGTAAATCGGTTTGGCTGAGATTAAAGATAAGCTTCATAACATATTAATCACAGTTAAATTAAGAGGGGACGGCAGTAAAAACTCCAGACCTGTGACATCATCAAGTACGCTGGTGTTCCAATTGTACAAATACTCGCAATTTGTACAATTGGAACACCAGTCCGGTTGGCAAGTCCGGACTTGCCGAGAACGCGAGTATGGACTCGCATACTTGATAGGTAGGTCAGTTTGTTTGAGTTAGTAGTATTGTTTGTTACCAGCTTTTGAGTAGAGTTCTGTTACTTTGACCTCTTTTATGGGCCCAAGATTTAGATTTTTAGTATAATTTAACCAACTTTGTTTTTTGGGTTAAATAAAAAAACCTTTTTTTTTGGACTTTAACCTGTGCCTGACTTTCTTTTACTGCTCGGTCCATCAAAAGCAGTGGTACCTTGGATGTTTGATCTGTTTTCTAATAATTATCGATTGGTAATAGGACCTTTAAAAGTTTACCAAAAGGCACATTGTCAAGTTTTCTCCATTCAAAACAACCGATTGACCATCTTTTCTTAATGTCTAGTCTTGATTGAAAAATAGTTAGATGATAATGGAGACACAAACTGGTCTGTTAACTATGTATGACCCACAAAGCAGTCGATTGGCTTCTTTAGCTTTGCCAGAACTTTTGCTTTAACTTTAACTGTGCTCTATGTTTGATACCTCATGCATTAAAAATATGGTTGCAGTGTCGAGTTTGCAGCAGTACTTGTTATTATGACTGAAATATTAGAGTGATTTGTCATTTCTGAGAGATAAAGCAAGGGAACAAAAACACTAAAAGGTTGAGCACAGATGGAAGGTGAACATTTTTATTTAATCTCTCGACACTGTGAAATCTGTGGCAGGAAAATGAGGAAAATACCAGCTGTACTACCTCCAGGAATCCTGAATGCTGGTACCACTTTACAAAAGCACACGTTTTAGTCCTTAAAATATGTCGGTGCCAGAAAGAAAGAAAGAGGTCACAAAATGTGATTACAGGTGAATTATAGGTTCGAGAAAGCATTTATTTGAAATATTCTGAATACTGGTTCCAAATTGTGGGTTTTCAATTTAATAATTAATCTTAATTTGAAAATCTAATTTTCTGTATGCCATCATGTTTCAGTGTTTAAAAAGCTGGTTAAAGAGGTTTGAGCACTGTAATTATTGTGTGTGAACTTTGAAAATGTGGCTTTTAATGGGAACAGGTTTTTATTTTCATGGTGTGGAAACCGAGTGAAGAGTTTTTGGTCCTATTGGCTCGACTGCACTCAAGCTGAAGTTGTGAGGTTTGCAAACGAGAGAGAGTGGTTTTTGATTAAAGTCAGTACACAACATGTCAAGGTCACTGCTATGATGTGTTTTTTTTTTTTTTTATAAGACTCACATATTAATTCAGGGCAGTAAATTTGAAACTTTAAACTCAACTTTGAATCTCTTCATTAGGAGCCAGACTGCAGTCACCTAAAATACTGCAAGGATCTTTTTTATTGAGTTTTCTAGCTTCCAGTAGCTCATTCATTTGATTTTTATTAGTTCCTAATGAAAATCAACAGAGTGGTGTATTGCAATCAAACCAGTGCATACTGGTTTTCAGGGAAATTACTTAATTTTGGAATTTAACTGGAGTTAAGCTGCTACTTGATGTGAGCATTGACGGAGGTAGTGCATGAAAGTTTCATTCCTCTGCATCTGACATGGGCTAAATATGAATCGGCTCATGAAGCATTTCGATCCAAACCCTTGCAATAAGTAACTAAACCAGTTGGTACAGCGCTTGCTGCCACGCTCAGCCGTCCTCCTCCCTAATGCAGAGCCGAGTGGCTGAAAAATCGTCCATCTTTGCTGCTTTTTTGTGTGAAGAATCAAAAGTAAACTCCCAACTCTTTAATGCTCTGCTTTCTCTTCACCGACTCATCAGTCATTCATTGGACGTACTTAAAGGTTTAAAAACACAAAGCTCTCTGTGATTGGCCCTGAAACCATTAAGTTTAACTCACAGAAGAAGATGCGGTCGATGGCGGTGTTAACAGGCTCCCTGAATAGCTCCGCAAACTTGACCACTTTGTGGCCTCTCCTGACATTTTCTTTTCAGCTTCAAGCAGAAAGTCCATCATTCTCTGCCTCCTCCTTATTCTCATCTTCCCCTACATGAAGATTGCATCTTCATAAATCAAACAATTTCTGATAAAAATGATTCAGAGGGCTTCATACGTTAAAATATTCATGAACTGTGAGGGAAAAATTGCAGATGGGAAACCTATCAGTAAATAAGACAATTTTCAAATATTCTCTTTGTGGATGTTGGAGTTGAGAAACCTGAAATCTGAATCCTTTACTCTTTTATTCCAGCTGGAGTTTTTGTGCCCCCACTCCACATCTGGAAAGGTTTTTTAAGTGTAGCCTCAATCTGAATGGCAAAAAGCCCATCGAACACACACAGACACACAGCTCGATACTCTCCAGAGTCCGTCGTATGAATGCAGCCGGAGTGACGGCAAACAGAGGAAAGAGGAGAAGAGCGGAGGCAGCACATGGAGAGGAAAAGAGCAAAGCAGAGCGAGGGAAAGGAAAAAAAGACGGAGTGAAGGAAGGCATTCAGGATGAGGTAATACCACTGATGAAACCCAGGCAGCGATGACGACAGACATCCAATGCGTTAATGAAAGCGAACAATCTCAAAGAGATTTCTTTGTCTCTGTAGTGACTACATCTTTTCCCTGACACAGCTGCAGCCAAGACTTTTCACTACTTTGACTTCACCTACATACTCCCTGCACGTAACACTGTACACACCAAGCAGCTGCCTGAATGCAAAGCAATAGAAATATAAACTATTAAATAAACTGCACTTGTTAAGTCCTTGTTTTTTCCACAACAGGGACTTAATGACCCCTAATCTGCAGCGAGCGTACACCTACTACAACTGCGTCCACGCAGGGAGTAATTTGCTTGTTGTTCGTCATTTTGAACCTGATAGTTGGTCACAAGCGGAGATTTTGGGTTCTGGTTGGTTCTGGTTGCCTAGGTAATGTCATATGTCAATCACTGGTTTCCTGCACTCTCTCTGGTAGGTGCATCAAAAATAATACATTATGATTAGAGTTTAACAAGTGTGCAAACATGAAATTTTCATCTTACCTCACAAATATCAGTAATGTTTGGACAGCTAGCGAAGTTTGGCTACTTGGCATATACTGGTCTCCTACATGGTAGCTAGCTACATTGCTATAATTAGGCTAATATAAACACATTAGGAGAGGAACAATTTAAGGTCATGATTAAATTGTTCCAAAAAATAAAAAAAGTTATTGCCAAATTCATGCATGTCCTCACCATGACATTAGTCACTAATATGTTGGATTACTCACTATGAAAAAGCTTTTAAAAGTCCTCAGTGAGGTTGTGGGCTGTAGCTACACTGTGGGTTTTTTAAAATTCATAGATGTGTCACACATGACAAGAGTTAACAAAAAGCTGGAGAGAACAAGAGTCGTGGTTGAAAAAAAAGGAGACAAAGAACTGCAGCATGTTACAAAGAGAGCGTCTTATCAAACGTTGAAGACGCTTGGTGGGGAAGATTGTAATCTATCAGGACACTGACGCCAAAAAACACTTTCAATGTAAATGTGAGACGCTAGGAGCCTTATTCTTTGTTTTGGCTTCATGAAAGTATCGACAGGTGTTCTTAGTGATTCCCAAAGTGTGGGCGGGGGCGCCCTGGTGGGCCGTGAAGGTACTGCAGGTGGGCCACAGTAATAACAGAAATTCAGTTTGAAATGAGGATGTGCAGTTGCATTTATATCAGTGTATGCATTTATTTTAATATAGATGTGAATTCAAACTGGTAATAGAGGTGGTCAGTTTGTGATGTTACTCATTACTCTGGCCTAAATTTACTGATCTTCTATTGATGTTTGCTTCTCAGTGGCAGGTGGGTCACACACTCGCCTTAAAACAGCCTACGTTGTTTATAATTTTTGAATAACATTTTTTAAGGGAAATACACTCTCTCATGTATGTTGATTAGAGAGTAGATTTAAGATTGGGTGGGCCCTGTGGGATTTTCTGGTGTGGGTCGCAGCACTCTTGATTTTAAGAATGGCTGCTGTAGATGAAACAGGTTGCAAACTGATACATCATTTTTTTGTCTCTTTTATTGAATATAATGATTCAGTGTGTGATGCCCCATGGACGATTAACCAAAGAACTGCGTGAACTTCAACAGATGACAACAGCTTCAGTTGTGGGCCGGCGCTCCCTGCTGCAGTGAGGGCACGGACCTCGTCGAGGGTAACGACTGATTTGTGTGTCAGGAGTGCTGCCATGGCTGAGCCTTCCCACTGTGGGAGAGTACAGTGTGTTTGTTATTTCTTTGTCTCCTGTGTTTCAAACCCGGCAGTTCGTTCCATCACACACGCTCTTCCTCACGTCCTGCCGCCGCTCAGAGACAGATGATGAAACACACGTGCCCTTTTTCTGCAGTCATGCTGCTCCTTCTGCCCCAAAACAGATCCATTTACCACACAAGCTGCAAAAAACAAAACTCTGTGTGTGTGTGTTTGAAAGCTGATTATAAAGAGTGTGTGTCACCCTGTGTGTGTTATCCTCTTTCTGTCAAGCCTGCAGAGACATGAAGGGGAAGTTTGTGTTTTGTTTCGGTGTGTGCGTGTCACCCAGGTTCTCACCCCAGTTTTCCCCACTCGGCTGTTTAGTTTGGCCCGTCTCTGATCGCAGAACAAACACCAGCCTTCACATCGATTCCCACATCACTTTTGGCTCAGAGCCTGGGTGACTCTCTGCTTTCTCATTTTCAGTTTTAATCATCTTTATCCTCAAGAACCACTTCATTATGCAAGGCTATTTAACTGTAAAATCACTGTATAATTTGCTGTCTGTTTATGCAAATGGAGAGCAGAAGCTTCTATGGCTTCATCGGAAAAAATGCAAGGACAGGAAATTATGCTTTGTTTTGTAATTATTTTTTTCTCCATTAATACAACTCTTCTGGTGGCAAACTGATCCCAAAACGAGCAAGCCAAAATTAAAAGAACACTTTATGTAGACTATTAGTAATCCATCAAGCATTTCTCATGTGTGTCTTCAAATACTGGTTAAGCCGCCCACAGTGAAATCACAGAAATGACGACAATGACAAAAACGAAACTCTCAACTGGACCTTTTAGAATTGTCCTTATTTTCTGTCACGTACAAATAAATATGGCCAACAAACAAAAAAACACCCGAAACAAACATATAAAAATAATAAATCCTCTAAACAGCAACACTTTTGGATGTTTATGATGTCATAGAGAGCCAATATCCACCAAATGCAAAGTGTTTTGTGTGGTGCTGTATGTAATTAGGTGAATTGTCTCAAATGATGTGAACATGGCAAATGAGTATTTGTTCAAGTGAAAATATTTCAGCTTTGGCAAAATTTAGCTTTAAAAGATGGAAAAACGGAAGCTCGGCTAATTTTACTTGGCAGGAAAATTAGTCTGACTCGGACTTAGGGGCGAATATTTGTAGGTTCCCAGCGTCACTGTGTTCATGCAACTAACTTAAATTTAATTGAATTGAATTAAAGTGATTGGTGTGTGAACAGATCCAGTCTATAGGCAGGAGTCAGAATCTCAAATCTGTTAATTTGTGTTGCTGGACATAAAATTGTGCCACCTTTTCCGTGTCCATCAATACAGTTTTCACTCTTATATTTAGTGATTTACAATTTTAAAAGATGAAAAAGTTAAAATTTATAGGTTGGAGGGGTTGGTGGAGGTGGGAAACGTTATTAATCCAAGATATGTTCCCTGGTTAAGTTTAAGTAGTAAAAGCAACTGGATTAGGTTTAGCTAAACATGGTGGTTTTGCCTAAAATACAACAGTTACTCATCATGTTCTTTTAATCATAATGTTTGCATAAAATACAGACGATAAGCTGAATCCACACAATTATAATAGGTTTTTAAGCACTCAAATTCTCCATGGACATGAATCTGCAGGCACCTGCACCTGGTTGTTAGTTTCTGGATATTGTCATGCTTTCATATCGGTGGAGAACAGTTTACAGAAACTTATGACACAGACTGTTTGGAGTCATGCTGCCTGCAAGGTTTCAATGGACAGCCATATTTGGGATTTGAATTATGACGATTTTTTTTAAATTCTAAATATTGGGACAGGCTGATGAAGAATGGCTGCCGTGGTGGAGAGGCTCAGACACAGTGGGCAACAAAAGAAAACCAGAGGACAAAACAAGAGGCAGGAATGAAAATTAGAGGCGATTCTCAGGGGTTGTGTTCACACTACAAGTCAACACAGTTGTCACTCCTCAAGAGAGACACAAACCTGGTTCAGTTCATTGACAGTTTGGTTATAAAAGAAGAAAATAATCGCTTCCTGTCACTAGAGTAGCAGCTTGAATATCATGTATGGATAGCTAAATCTGTAGGGTTCAGTTCCCCTGAACAATGTACAAACAACTCTTTTTGCGATGATACTGATGTGTGAATGTCAGTCACAAACAGTATATTGTTTTTATGCATCTTAATAATAATAATAATAATAATAATGGATTGCATTTATATAGCGCTTTTTGAGACCTCAAAGCGCTTTACAATTCCACTATTCATTCACTCTCACATTCACACACTGGTGTGTTGTAGTTTTTTAGTGTTTATTGGTTAAGCTTTATTGCCTGTACTTATGAGACTATAATGACACTCAGTACAAATTAAACTTTACTCTGTGGCGCCTCTAACAGCCTGTGGACTGATTTCTATATGAAGGACTCCAGACAAACGCTCCTCAGAAACCCAAAAGTAACAATAGCTAACATGAGCTGCAAGCACTGACTAATGTCAGCTTAGAAATGGAGCTCAGTAACCATTAACACCACTAAATGACTAGTTCACAGTGCTCCAACACAAACTAAACATACTGACAAACCAACAAAACCTCTAAACTGACGTGTCTTTAGATAGAAACAATGAGGTTAGCACCTAAATGCTACACTGGGTATCAAACAACTTATTTACGTTAGCAGATAAGCTAACATTAGCCAGTTCTATCTAGAGCCTGTCAAACCAAATGGAAATGTAGCCATTGGAGAAATACTACAATTGACATCAGTGGGGCAATCGATTCATGAAGGGGTTTGTTTGTTTTACAAAATCAAATTTCACCCTGAGCCATGTTTCTTTCTAGCTTATGCTAGCTAACACTAGAACACCTACTTATTCAAACAATTAGCTAGCTAGCTTAAAAGCTTGACAATCTCAAAAGCTTTTTGGCAATTTTCAAATTATTTTATGAATGTTACACACTTTTGTCAGCTTTATAGTGTGGCTAAATTATTGACAGCTGGCTAATGAGCCACGAGTGGTAAGTGTCAGTTAGCTAGCTGTGTGTAACACTAAATGACATTATTTTTAAGTTTGTTTTTTGTGAGTAATAATATTTTAATAAACCACATTTTTGGTGTCACACAGGGAGGATAGCAACATTTAATTGTTTCATGTCTATCCTCAGCTGCTCAACAGTTTAAATTAAAAAAAAAAAAAAAAAAAAAAAAAGAACCAAAAAAAAAAAAAAAAAAAAAAAAAAAAATATATTTTTAC
>VUQG01021711.1:30987-51546 GCA_015106755.1 Etia nguti | reverse complement strand
AATTTTTTTTTTAAAATCAAAAAAAAAAAACACAAAAACTAAAAAAAAAAAAAAAAAAAAAAAAAAAAAATACGTAGCCAAAACAAACAAACAAAAATAAAACCTAAATGTATTCTTGCTGCCTTTGAAAGGGTTGGTCATATGCCATCTTCACTGACTTTAATATCACTAAAGATGGCAGTAAGATGCTTAGTATCTCAAAACGACAATAATATGTGATTAGTCTGCAATCAGTTTGAAATCAAATAGGTACAAGTTGGAAATTGCAAACTGTGATAATGCCATGATTAACTCTGATTCACTAATCCACATACATTTTTTACATTTAGAGTCCAGATGGAGCCCTAATAGATTTGAAACAGAAATTGTGCTTCAGTTGCTGCCGTTTGATGATTTATCAGTACAAAGACAGAGGTGCTCAGGAACCTTGCATTTTTACATTTGGTAACCAGCTGAGTTGAGTCCTCTGTGGAAAAGAGACACATTGCAGATGGATTGTGCTCGTTAGCACAGACTGACTCAGATTCATTGGTCTGTGTTGACAATCAGGCTGTAGATATTTGTAAAGTTTGACAGTCTGTCTGAGAGTGATTGAAGTCAGTCACTATTGTCTCGAGACAGCTGTGAACTAGGTGACCTGAGTAGAGCAACTGCCTTGTGATTGAAAGTGGTCGCCAACAGGTTGAGAGTGTTGCACGCTCAACCTCTGAACCACCATAAAAAAAAGCATCGCAGTCACCAGGCAAACAGATTTTCTTTCTTGTCACCAGAAAGCTTATTTTCCTATACCCTCTGACTGAGCCATTACCAAAATGTTTTGTAGCTGCTTTTCTCTCTGCTGTGTGTGAATATGTGTGCTACAGGGATCTGAACCACAGCATTACATAATCTCACTCTCAGCCAATCAGTGAGCACAACCCTTCTAACGTCATTTGTTTATCTGATCCAGAAACACACACACACACACACACACAGATGTAAGTGTACACACAGCTGGAGCCAGGTATCTGTTCTCACTAGAAAACCCAAACCAGTTGTCAGAACACACACACACACACACACTCTGGATGTTAATACACAGCACTAGGATCACTCAACTTTCACGTTCATTCGAAGACCTGCAGGTAGCTCTTCTGAATTTGCAGCGTTGTCATTAAAAGCTTCTGAGCTCAGAAACTGGCTTCATCATCTGCAGCCTGCTGATCTGTAACATATCCCACTCCCCGCTGTTTAGATCAACACAGACTCTGTTTCATTTCGCCACTTCTTCCAAAATGAGGCCACAGTTACATGTTATGACAGGAGACTGGGGTCAATGGGAATGTGTGTATATTTAATCTTGTGTGTTTCCGATTAATGTGGCAGTTCTGTGGCGGGACATTAATGTGGTGTTCAGATTCAGGAAAACTCACACAATCTATAAAACTGGTGTTTTATATGGTAATCGTTTCAATCACTTGTCTCTGATTTTGTCCAAAAGTTAGAATTGCACAGTCACAATGAGCACATGTATGAAAAATCCTTTATGAATCACCTTAAACCTGCATTCTTTAAAACGGCCATCAGGGGGCGACTACTGTGGCTGCCAAAGATGTCCAGCTGTATAGAAATCAACAAAAAATAGACCGTATGAGTCACTTTATTTAAAACCTCTGTAAATGATGATCTTATGGTTTCAGTGTCTACTTTCTAGTTTGAATTTTAAAAATCACGGTCTCAGCTGAGAGTAAAATAGCCAAAGTAGGGTTATGTTTCAGGCCATGGTGTCATGGTCCAGGTGAGTGCGGTAATATTAATCTCTGGTTACGGTCTTTACGCCTGGGCGGAGTCACGGAGCTGTGCGCAGCTCGACGCCTTTGAGTAATTACGCTGTCAGCATTTAAGGCCGGTGCTCACCACTACACCTCGCCAAGTGATCTGCCAACCCGCATCAGTATTGATAGTCACAGCCATAGCACTGCGTAAAGGTGTTTTTGAAGGTCGTAACTCTGTTTTTGCCTTCTACAGTCTTCAGCCAACTGCCAAACCTCGCCATGGACCATATTCATTATCCTCCTTTGCTGCCTTGTTTACACCTGTTACTCGCAGCGGGCGTTCCCTCGGTTCCCCTGCCTGCCCCCTGACCATCATCTCCGGATTCCAACCACCGTGTTCCTGGCTACTCACCCGGACCCTTCAGCCTCTCCCTCACGACGGCCTCCGCCTGCAAACCCCACGCCAAAGACTCCCGCTTGTACTGCCTGGCTCCGGTTCCCGTCCTTCTAGCCTGATTCCTGAGTTTAAAATTGCTTTCGTGCTCCCATTAATGTGTCCGACCTGCGTTCAGCGGTATCAAGTTTTTTGCTATCGCCCTAGTTTTCCCGTAATAGTGTGGCAACCTTAGTTCTGAGTTATCATCCTCTGTTTTCGTTTCTATTCTGTATTAAAATAAAGACTTGTGAATCACGTTAATTCTGATCCTCCGTGCGGTGCTGCGCTCTGTGTCCGTCTGCCTTGTGCGTCTCCGGCCGTGACACATGGCCTCTTTGTTCTTTATATTTTAGACAAATCCACCACTTTTATTTTAATATGGGTAAAATAATTACACAGAAATGTGAAGTGTAGAACAAACTGTAGGTATGGAAGAGCTGTTGATTCCAAATGGACACCATGGTTTCATCCAAGGATGACTGGCCACCTAACTTTTTTTATGAAAGTTGCTCATTGTTCCACATCAGTCGACTTCCAATCAGGGCTCCGTAAAACATGCCCACATGAAAGCCTTCTTTCCAAATGCTACCGGATGAAATTAAAATAACGCCAACAACAGAGAATCAATTTCAATAGGAGCAAAAAATGGAAATGCTTTTGAGGATCACAAATTCTTCAAAAAAATCTTTTTGAGCCAGTATGAATATAATCTTGTGAAACCAACATATGAAAACTGCTTCACAGTTTCACTACCATTCGCTTTGATAGAAAAGTGTCCGCCTGGTGTTGGTGTGAAAGCTTAGAAAGAAACAGCTGGTAGTTTTACTTTGTGAGGAGAGGAAACTCCACCAAAGACATCCCTGTGTTACCATTGTTTATAAAATACCATTAAAAAATAGTGAAAAGCTACATTTCCTGCTCCCTTCACAGCGCACAGATCTATATGCTTGATTCAGAAGAGTTTTACGACTGCCTTTGGGCGCTTTCCGACACACAACCTCTGGGTAGAATAGAACCAGCAACCTTTTGCTTGTCCAGCCAATGTTTAAACCACTACACTATTAAAAATAATGAGCACCAATGAAAAGAGAAACATCCAAAGATTATGCAGAAAGCATCAAACATGATCCCAGTAGGCTATGAGACCGGGTAACGAGCTACCAACATTAGCTGACTCATCAACTTTCTTCTGAGTTTGGCAGCTTAAATGAAATGCTGTGAGTACATAAAGCATACATGACAGGTCGGAATTAATTAGTAGGTGAAAATACCTGAAAACTGGACTTTACCTGCACAACAGTCCAGAAAGAAATATAAAAATAACCAAAATAGGACAGGAAATAACCAAAAATTTAATGATAAACTATCATCATCATCAGACGAATAACAACAAAAGGGAGAAAATTACTGAAGGATGGAATGAAAACGTCCTCTGTGTCTTGCAGGTGTGGACACCTGAAGAGCTGGAGACAAAAAGACATTGCATGAGCTGCTTTGTCTTTTTCCCGGTGTGGAGGTCTTGCCCGGAGGAGCTCGGTTTCATAATCCATCCATATGCACACAGCAGAAAATATTATTCCATTCTCAACTTCTCACTTTAGCACTGAAAGTCCTTTGAAGCTCTTTTTTTTTGCCAGCGCTGGTATTTCGCAGCATCCTGCTTTACATTCACATTTACACCTGAGAGTGGAGCACACAGGACGCAGCAGGTGGAGGCGAAGAGTCACGCTCGGGGGTCACCTTGACATTTTCCCAGCTACTTCAGTGAATTAACCTTTTAGTCACAGGCTCACCTAACAAGCCCCACACACAAACGGCCTCCAGGAAAATAAGACCAACCCAGCTTCGGCTCGACCGCATGATATTTTCTCCGCGGGCTCACGGATCCATTAAAACCTGCTTTGTGTTAAGAGCGCTGAAATGCTGCCCCTGACCTCTCACATGGAGAGAGAGCTTTCAAGTTCTCACTGCGGACGCCACGCTGGGATTCCTCGAAAACCGAGAGCTCCGTTTAGCACCCCGAGTATCACCCCGCGAGTTTGCCTCGCAGTGCGAAACAGGCGCGGGAAAACACTCAGCTTCAATGAGACGTGAAACCACAATCGGTCACAGCTGCAGCTTGCATGAACTATCTATGATGGACAGCAGGAAGCAGCAGCTGACCACCATGTTATGATACAGTCCATGGATGTTATTATTAAGAGCTTTTAAAGGCATAGGTGCAGATTTCATGATGCCAGCATTTAGCATGTGTTTGAAAACAATAACCAGTGAGGCAACGATGCTTCAGATCTTCAGGACTTGTTGTTCATTAGTCCCAGAAATACATTTCTATCATAATCTGATGCTGATTAAAATTCACCAGAATGCTGGAAATAAAGTGTCAGTTGCTCAAAATTCCCTGGAGTCGGAGCCCCAGAACAGCATGCACTGTGTCCCTGGATGAACCAAACAGAAATAATCTAAATAACTCGACTGAAGACACCGGCAAAGTTACTAGAAGATGAGGAAAAGCAAGAGCAACACCTTAGAAACCAACTTACAACATCTTCTGTATCATACGTTCTTGCAGCTCTTGCTTAAATTTATAGTGCACATATTATCTTTTATTACAATTTGCACGACTCTTGCACAATTTTAGTTTAATTTTTCTTGAACTAACCTTGTTTTGTAATCTAGAAAGAGATTTTTCCTGGCTTATGATAGAGATGATAGAGTTCTCAGTAGTTTTCAGTCGTAGAGACCACAGTATCCAAACCTGAAGCCAGTGCATCAGGTGAGGAGTGAGATAACGAACCAGCTCAACAGTCACTTGTTGTTGTGTTGCGCACCATGAAATCATCCTCCAATGTGATATCCCGGAGTTTTACTTGTTTTTGCCTACACAAACAGTCTTCACTCACAGTCTGGACCACTCACCAGATTTGTGTCCCCGCAACGTCATCCCCCAAAATAAAAAACAGGGTAAAGAATCCACCACACATTCAAGAAACGCACGAGCAAGGGAACCCCACAGGACTTTGCACCCATAAAGGCAACATTTGATGAGTCTCGACACCTCAGTTTATATCACCAAAGACACGTCCAAAGGTAGCTGCACAAGCAGAAACCACCCTCCCTAACTTCTGATGCAAACCCAGTCATTTTCTCATATCAGCAGGCCAGAAATACAACAGAAACCACTCAGTTCACAAAAGAGCTTCAAAGACTACTCCTACTAGGCTTTCCATGGGTAAAGAGTGAACAGACTGACCTAAAAACAACAACTAGTCCAGAATGTATGAGAAGGTGACTCTGAGTGTGGGATTGGCCAAATGCCAGTCAGGTAAGGCTTTCTGATCACATCTCCCATCAAACTGGGTTCTGACTCACGTCAGCATTGCCTCTATAAATAGAAGCAATGCTGAAGTGAGTCTTTAAATCTTCTGGCTGTTTTGTTGAACTCTTGCCTGCTCTCAACAGTCTCTCATGAAGAGTGTGATGCTGGAAACATCTGCAGATGACTCTGAAAAACATCTTTTGATTTTGTTCCAATGACGATTGTATAGTTTTTTGTCACATAATGATCCACGTTTTCACATGGTGACTCGTGGTCTGGACTGATAAAGGCCAACGCCGCTGTAACAGACTGTTTAATGATAGGATGTTGCTGAATTAAGCATAACTTTGCCTAAATAAAAAAGACTGGATGTTATGTTTAATTTAGCATCAGTTGATGTTCACAGAGAGGCATGTTACCCAGTTCAGCCTTCTTCATTCTGCAGAGATATTTATCCAGATTATCTGAATCTTTAATATTGTGTACCATAATCATTGCAAGGAACTTACTGAACTTTTTGACCACGCACTCTTCCGCAGAGAGGTCAAACCATCCTCATCGCCTCACTGGGAGGCTCCTTTTATACCCACTCATTCTCCCGACTTGTTGCCAGTGAACTTCGGTTAAAAGCAGGATGTTCCACCAGGTGTTTTATGCTTTTAAGCATGAAATTTTCCACTCTTTTGTTGCTCCTGATCCAACTTTTTTGAAATGCATTCCTGGCTTCGAATTGAAGATGAGCAGAAAAACAATGAAATTGCTCATTTAAAACTTTGTGATTGGGTTCAGTTGATTTGCAAACCGCTGCATTTTGATTTTATTCACCTTCTGCACAGCATCTCAACTGCTGTGGAAACAGACGGATGATTTTAACTATACCTCCCTTCCCTAATATCAGTTTCCGTCACCATGCTGAGTTGCACAAAACACTTTCACCAAAACACTTCTGCAACCTTGCATAAACCGCTTTTTTCCAGCTAATTAATCTTCACTCACATCGAATCCCAACTCACCCCACAGCCGCCTCTCCCTCACACCCCTCCAGAAGACATCCCAAGCCTTGTTGGTGGAGTCTTTGACATGCTCGCTGAAGGATCTCCGCAGCTGAGTTTTTACCGTCGTGTGCTGAGCCATATTCCACACCTTCAACAGTCACATATTCCCAGTGAGAAACCTGCGTTTCTGGACAGTTTCTAATCCATGTGGGCAGCGTTCACTCTGTCACGGCTCATGCGGAGGGTGTGCTTCACTTAAGAGTTCAGCAAAGTAAGGAAGGAGGAGGAGGAGGTAGAAGAGGAGGCAAGGGGGGGCTGACACTTGATGCAAAAAGTCTGCATGCAATTTGTGAAACAGCACAGCCCTTTCCCTTCCTACAGCTCCATACTCAGAAAGTTAAGTGTGTGGGTACATCTATCTTTGTGAGAGCCAAATTCATAAAGTCAGGATGTTTTGGATGGTCCAAACTTTGGGACAAACCTTCAAACGGGTGTTTGAGAGTTAAGATTTTGTTTATGGGGCAAGGGGATATGTCAGTGAAGATCCTCACAAAAATATTAGTGCAATTTTGAGTGTGTGTGTGTGTGTAGCTGAAAGATAAGCAAATGATTACAGAGTGTCCGTGTGTGTGCGAGGCAGAGCGAGAATGAGAAGTATTTATCTTTTCTGTGTGTGTGCTTGTGTGAGAAATTAAAGGATTTGGCCGGCCTGAAGAGAGGAAATGACATCTAACCTGGGTTAAAGGCATCAGCAGTATAAACACGCACGCAAAAGGAAGCAGACACACTCACATTATAAACACAAACACTTTCATGCACACTGTGAGATGCTGCACAGCCGGACACACTCTGAATATTTCATTATCGGGAGGCGTGGAGGCAGCTTGGTCTCAGTCATGTAAAAGAAACTTTAAAGCTTTGAAGGGAGGATGTTGTTTAAGGAACAGCTTTCAGAGATGAGGCTGACTTGGACTTGTTTGGAATGATGCAAGGATTGACTTGTCAGACTTTTCTCACATGAGCTTTGTGCAACTTTGAGAGAATCAGGTTGGGATATTTTTCACAGTTGCTCTTTCAGACACTGCCGGTCAAAAGTTTTAAAACACCCCAATTTTTCCAGTTTTTTATTGAAAATTGTGCAGTCTAATGTCTCATTGCAGTCTGAAATTAAAGTATAGTACAAATAAGCAAATTTTAGTTAAAAAAGAAATCATGGAATCCAGTTATGGAGCAAAATGTATTCTAAACTTTTGACTCAAAGTAGTCAGATATAACAGATATAACAGCTGAACACATCCGTGGCATTCTTTCTAAGATAAGATAAGATAGATAAGAAGAACTTTATTGTCATTGTAGTTATACAACGAAATTTGTTTGGTAGCTCACAGAGGCCAGCAGCAATAAAATAAGAAGCAGCATAGTAATAAATAACCGTAGTAAAAGTATAAGATATAAAGTAAAAGGAAGGCACTTAGCACAGTAAATAACAAAGAAAATATAATAGTATTTACAATATAAGTTTTTCTACAATAGGAATAAAATATTACTCAGAAGGTTCTTCCCACATCTGTTGCAGAAGTTCCCATAAATGTGGGGCACTTGTAGGTTGCTTTGCTTTCACACAACAACTCGATGGGGTTTAAGTCTGGAGACTGTGCTGCCCACTCCATGTTTTCAAGTTTACCATCTTGTTCTTTTTTCCTGAGGTAGTTCTGGCATAGCTTGGACTTATGGTTTGGGTCATTATCTTGCTGTAGGATGAACCCCTGACTAACTAGACAGGATAGATCGTTAGAGCTTGGCAACGAGGCAGAGCCCTGGTGGAGTCCAGCACCCACTGAAAACATGCCTGATTTTGTGCCATGGAACTAGACATAGCTCTCACTTTGGTCACACAATGACCGTACCAGTCATAACGATGACCATGGCATCTCAAACTTCTGCATCACCTGTAAGCCTTTGTGATGTCCAAAAAAACATTTTAAACATTTTAAATTGGCTGGTCAAAGTCATGTGACACTTGCTACTACTAAATGTCCTAGAATATCAGCCGAACTATTGCAATGTGACAATACATAGACTTCTTATTATGGAGCTGGCAGATTAAAGACCAGTTATAGTCTGATCAGATTGTGTTGGACATCTGAGTTCTCACATGCACCTCTGTCAGGTAAATCGTAGAAGAGTTCAAAGTTGCAGTCCAAGTGGAGAAACAGCTTCATATAAAGGATTTCTGGCTCCACTGCGATATTTGACCAACAGTTTGAGAAAATGACTCTTTAAGGACTTATAAATGACTGGAAATTGAAACTGGACTTATGCCTTGGAATTGTTTTGCATGACTTGCTACTTGACTCTTACAAACCTGAGAGAGAATTCAATTTCATCTATGTGATGAATCACAGTAGTCAACTTAAGCCACATTATACTGTAAGGAAATGACTATAACATCACAGAAAGAGACCCAATGAGAGAACATACAAGAGACAATAGAAAAGGATGAAGCAAAAAGAAGAAGTAGAAAGATAAGACGCATGACTTCTTGGGGATCTATCCTTGAATAGCTTAAAAGTCAACTTGGACTTGAGTTGAAAGAATTTAGTCTAGACTTTGCGAGTTAAGCCACTCTTGGCTTGAATAAGTGTTTAATAACTTAAAACATACCACAAATGACTAGACTGGTCTCAAACAATCCAACACTTCTTTTGGAGCAGTGAAATATAGAGTAGAGTTGTGACATTTTGTGTTTTTCATAAAGTCCTGAGATGAGTGAATAATAGTTCAGTAGGATTCAAATAAAATGTTTTGCTGAGGAAGAAAATCTCAGCTTTAAGGAACCACCCAGCCTTCAACAAACATGCCTCATCATCATTACTCTCGTCATCTTCAACGGTTAAAAGACACTTCCTCTCTCGGGAAAGTTAAATAAACAGAGCAGGAGAAGATATAAACTTGGGGAAATGCTAAATTGGAGAACGAGAAAGCCTTATATGGCTCCTCACTATCTGACTATCAGGTCAGGGTTTTTGTGTTCTTTGATCAAGTGTGCTTAGGTTTAGGCCACAAGTTGGCTATTTAAAGACAGCTGGAATTAGCTAAATGGTAAACAGACTGCAGTTATATGTCACTTTTGTAGTCTCATCAGCCACATAAAGGGCCATACATTTCTCCTAATGCTGAAATAATTTTATGATCTATGACTTTGGCTGATCTGCACACAGCAGCGATTTCTGGTGTTGAAAAGTTACCAACACAGAAGTGCCAAAAACTGCAGTTCCATAAGTGATGACATCCTAATAGATTCCCAATTTTCCCACTTTATAACAACAGTGACTGAATTTTATGGATAGTACAGACGAGTTGCAAAAGCAAAGTTGAAAACCATCTGGAGAGACAAAAACATCTCTCTATGCTCTCTTCTCTTTTCAGTATTCCTGCATACCTGTGAAATGTGGAAACTCAAGGCAGAACTCCAAAGAGGAATTTTAGCAACAAAGATGCTGATTCCTAATTAAGCCATTTTGCACATATGGTCACTTCCAATAGCAGCGGCCAAAATGCAAACCTATGGATGACGTCATGGTGGCTACGTCCATCTTTAGACTGCACTTTCACAGGACCAGCACTTGGACCTATCTGTTCACTAATCAGCCTCAGCCTGTCCATCCAAGGATGCAAAGCTTGATGTTTTCCCCAGCTGATGGATTTTCTTCACATGATGAACAACCTGTCCTTGGATGTAGTGATAGAAGCGACCACCTCTTGCCTCCCTGCACTGTAACGGCACAGCAGATCACAAATCTCTGAACTGAACAGCTTCAAATGGCCGTGAAAATGTTGCTTACTTGTTTAGGAGAAACTTTTTAAAAGCTCTAATAATAAAACACTTCTTGCAGTAGAATTACTATTTATTGTGGTGTAAGTGACTAAAATAGCTGCACATTAGAAACACATGCTATAATTTTAAATTGTAACTATGAGGCTTTTTTAAAAACCAGACAGTAAATTGTCAATTTGTTGCTTTGATGCCAATTTTGTTTAACTGCCCCCCACCCCCCTCCACTGCCTCCTACCACCCATTGACCTCTCCACCTCATTTAACTGTGCTCCTTTACTCAGTTCTCAATTTAATGATGGTGGAGAAGCTGCTATCAGCTGCTTTCATCGACACATTCATACCGTAACAGAGCAGTTTTGATCCAGCTCTCCCTCTGGTCACCTGAGAGCTAATTTTGGCCAGTTTTGTTTTCCTTCCTGGCACCATCATTATGGGAATTTACATTACTGGCCTCCAATCTAAAGGAGAAGAGAAGGGAATGTTCATGTGTGGTCTGTGAAGGGATTTACTAAAACAGTGAAGTAGTTTACAGTACACACGACTCAGCTTTCAGGTAGAGTGCAGAAAAAGTAGCTCATCCAATTGATATATTGGTTGTGTTGATTCATATAAACCAATATGAGTATCGATTGCTCCCCCAGTCATTATTGTGGTGATTATGTTTTTGCTGTTAGCGGCTCTACTTGGGGAGCTCTGAACAAACTGAGCTTTTTTCTGTTTGCTAGTGGTGCTCCTGGATGTATGGGCTCTACAGTGGACCACAGAGGCAGCCCAGCTACATGGACATAACATCTTTTCTCATCTGGAGAGGAAGGTTTTCATGAAACTGAGATTAGAACTTCAGAATTGGATGATATCAGATCCATCCATCCACAGCAATGTCAGCAGCCATGCCCAGACTTCCCTCTCCCTGGCTACCTTCGCCAGTTCATCCAGGGGCTCTCCAAGTCGTTCCCTCCAGTGTGTCTTGGGTCTACTCCCGGGGCTCCTTCAGAAACATCTAAGCTGGGAGGCTTCTGAGAGTCATCCTAATCAGAACCCTTAACCACCTCAGCTGCCTCCTCTCAATGTGGAGTAGCTGGTCAATTCTGACCAGCTCCTCACCTTTGCTCTGAGGGAGAGTGCAGCCACCCTTCAGAGAAAGCTCATTTTCACTGTAAGTATCTGCCATCTCATTCTTTTGGTCACTTCTCAGACCTCCTGGCAATAGACGAGGGTAAGAGCATAGATCAGTCGGTAAACCGACAGCTTACTTTTATGCTTAGCTCTATTTTCATCATACAGAGTTTCCATCACTGCTGATGCATCTGGTCCTGTTTTCATTTATGATTTAGAAACAAATACCTGATCTGTTTACTAAGATCATATAGTCACATTTTTTATTCTCTGATGTATTTGTTACATTTTAAAAAGACATTTTTAAGTTGAGCCTAAAATTATCTTAAATAGAAAGAAATGAATTCCACATTTTTAGTCACAGCCAGAATCGCAGCTTATTAATTTAACACTGGTGTCAGATCATAACCACAAAACGTACAGTCAGTGTGTCCCTGATGGTTGTAGTGTTTGCTTTGCTGGTGTCAGAAACATGGTAAAGGACTATGTTCTTGCAGGTGCTGTGTTACATTTCTGAGCTTTGATTGTAGTAACTATAGTGTCAGTGGTGCCTTTTATCATTGTTAAATGTTTTAATCTGGCTTTTCTTTAATCCACTGCCCAGTTGTTGTGTGTGTTTGCAGTCTTAACTTTGCAAATTTCTTCTTAGGTTTATTATTGTTTCATGAACTCCTTCGTCATCCCCACTACAACCCCTACGTAAATCACCCTCTTCCATGATCAGCTGATTCTCCGGCACTGAGCATCCTTTGTGTTTTATTGTGCCGGATGCCTTTTAAAAAAAAAAAAAGTCTGTAAGTCTATTTTCTGCATTTACATAATTACAGTGACTATGAGGGGAACAAAGGGCCGTGTTTGTGTCTGCAAGTTTCCAAAGTTATGAAACGCTGAACTCGACCTGAACTTGACCGTGACAAAGACTTCCTCTGAAGTTTTGTTGCCTTCTAATTCAGTCCGAGAGGATCAAATTTCCACATTCGAAAATGAGGATTTCCTCGAGCTCCTTCATTAGTCACCCAGCACCTGAAGTCTTGGCGTAAAGTATCTGTCAGCATGAAAGTCAGCACTTCAGCTCGCTCCAGCACCTGCAGCTTTGAAACAGTGTGCTCAAATATCAAAGCTGAGCTCTTTCCCTCATTATTCTCCTGCTTTTGTTTCCACAGCCTTTACCCTCAAGTGTTTGAGAACAAAGCCCTCTGAATATCAGCACAACCCAAAGCTCGATCAATTCACTGCGGCATTATGCAGAGTAAAAAAAAATAACATTCAGTGTCACCATTACTGCACGCCTTCAATCCTGTCCAAGAGCTTCTCAGACAGCTATTATAATATTTGTGATAGGAAGCAGCTTCTGCCTCCCCCGCCCTCCCTCCTCTTCCTCTGCCGGGAGGGTGACGGGAGACATCTTCTGGCACATTTGTTTACCCTTCAAACAAGACCTAAATTAGTTGCATTCCCAGCGGTTTTCCAAAAGCAGGTAATTAAATAGCACTCAGCTGCACGCTGCGCCACTACAAATCTGAACTCCCCTCACCGCCGATCAGAGGGAAATGCCAAGCAGGCGCAGCCTTACTAGTGACAGAGCACATCCGTTTGCATTTGCATGCGTCCCGCTAATGCACTCATCAAGAGTGACTCACCAGCGCGAGAGAGCAGGTGGGAGTTCGGCTCAGCGACGCCGTGACGGGCTGCGGGATTCGGCTCTGTTGTTTCCGAGACGATGTGCAAAATCAAAGCGACACCAATAAATGTGACAAAACACACAAAGGTTGAAGGCATTAAAGCAGACAATTTGTCTTGTTTTAAAGCAGCCCGTTCAGTCCAAATTAAATGTGCTCTTTCAGTTTGTTGTGACACTAATGCAGTGATCATTTCAAGTTAAAGTCTGTGTATTTATTCTCATCATGATTACAGTGCTGTGAAAAAGTATTCTGACTTGATTTCAGAGTTTTTATGCATATTTATGCGTATTTACCACACTCGGATGTTTCAGATCATCAAACAAATTTTAGTATTAAACAAAGATAACCTGATTAAATAAAAAAGTGAAATTTCTAAATGATTTCATGTGATGGGAAAGTGTTATCCAAACCTATACCTGGTCCCGTGTGGAAAGCTAAATTTCATTTCTCTAGCCACACCCAGGCCCGATTACTGCCAGACCTGTTGACTCAAGACTTATCTATTCAGAAAACAACACGTTTTGTTACAAACTGAAGAAACACAAAAACAGCTGAGAAACAAAGTCATTGACATCAATCAGACTGGAAAGGGTTACAGAATCATTACTAAAGCTTTGGCACTAAATTATCCACACATGGAGAAAACTTGGAACAGTTGCGAACCTTCCCAGTTGTAGCCTTCCTACCAAAGTTACTACAAGGGCGCATCGGCGACTCATCGAGGAGTTCACAAAAGAATCCAGAACAACAGCTAAAGAACTGCAGGCCTCACTTAAATCAGTTAAGGTCAGAGTTCATGATTCAACAGTAAGACAGAGATGGGAAAAAAATGACATGATGGCACCAAAAAGAACACAAAGTCCATCTCACATTTGCCAAAAATGTCTCGATGGTCTGGGCAACTCTCCCTGGGTACTCTCCCACAGTCCAAAGACATGTAATGAGTGAGGTTAGGTTAACTGGTGATGCTAAATTGCTCATACGTGTGAATAGTTGTCTGTCTCGCTGTGTTAGGCCTGCGTCAGATTGGAAACCTGTCCATGTTTAACACCTCCTCTCACCCATCTTCTATAGGGTGAGAGGCGACCCTGATATGGATAGGCGGAAGAGAATGGATGGCTAGATCCTGATAATCTCCTTTTGTGGACAAAATATGAACGTTTTGGCAGGTTTGAGTCTTGTTACATTTGATGTAAAATTAACAGCCTTTCACAAAAATAACGTTAAGGCAACAGTCAGACATGGTGGTGGCAGCGTGATGGTCTGGCTGCTTTGCTGCTTCACGACCCGAAGGACTGTACTTGATGGAAGCATGAACTCTGCTCTGTACCAGAATATCCTGAAGGAGAATGTCCGTCCATCAGTTCATGCTTGAAGCTCAAGAGCACTTGTGTTATGCAGCAGGACAATAATCTGAAACACACCAGCAAGTCCACCTCTGAATGCATAAAAAACCAAATCTACTTTTTGGTGTGGTCTAGTCAAAGTCTGGACTTTAATCAGACTGAGATGCTTTGTCGTGACCCGTTCAGGCTCTAAAAACTCTCCAGTGTGGCTGAATTAAAACAATTCTGAAAAGACAAGTGGGCCAAAACTCCTCCACAGTGATATGAAAAACTCATTGTGACTCATCTTACTGCCAAAGGTGGCACAGACAGTTCTTAGGTCCACACTGTTAAAACTGCATTTTGTCTTTACCCAATATTACATTTTGTTTGATAATCTCAAACTGCAGGCCCAACCAGCCCCATCAGAACCCAGCAGTCCAAAGACTTCAATGACCCGACCGAAAGTAAGCAAAAAAGGAACCTAAAGAAAAACTTTGAAACAGCTTCAGAGAGTCTGGAGAACTATTGCTCAAGACCACCTTAAAAATTGCTAGACGAAAGAAAGCGGCAGAGAGGCTGAGAGACTCATTAAGTCATATTTTATAAATGCTCAACTGTCAGCTGATGCTTCTTTTGTGTTTTCCTTTTCCTGCACAAAAACTTTTAATAAAATGATTCAAAAAACTTAAAAACTGGTGATCAAAAAGAAGAATCACCAGAAAGTCAGAATTAAAGTGCCGATGCTTGAAGTTTCCTGTTTGCTCCTCTTAAGTCTCCAACAGAAACTGCTCGTATTCAAAGAAATGCTGACCCTCAGGAGGCTCTGAAACGTCCACACATCGGGACTCTCAGCTACAGCAAGTTCAGGATTTACTGCTTAAACCAAAGCATCAGTACTTCCAGTGCATCAGGCATCCCTCAGCTACACGTAGGAGCTAAAGCACAGTGTAAGATCCACACACTCGGGCGTCCAAAGTATCATTAACCCTCCCCCCTTGTTGAGCTTCCCCCCGCTGCTCTCAGCCCAAAATATCTCTGATTGTCAAGAGGACTGAAAGCCCGTCTCCTCTGCTCACCTCTCCTCCAGTTTTTGCCTCTGTGCACAGACTGTGTTGTTGAGTCTGGTCCTCTTTTCTCCTCAGCTGCTGCTGTTCCTGCCCACAAGCTTGTCACTCATCTTGATGAGCTGTCTGCCTCAGAGCAGCATTCGGGCCTCTGGCTGCAGCAAACAGCATCAGTAAACTCTCCACAGGAGCCCGAGCAGCGAGTACAGCTCACATCTTCTGCTCCGTTTTGAACTTTTCCTGTCAGTTACATGCTTTTTGTTGGGTTTCGTCATCTCTCCGCTGTCTGCCGCTGTTGTTGCCCTCTGACCTCACCTCATTAACAACAGTGTGGCACAGTGCTGTCCTCTGGTGGTCAGGGGTGCCCAAATTCAGCTGTTGTTTTACCAGATTTTCATTCATTTTTGACTTTATGTTAAAAAAAAAAAAGCAACAGACGTGTGTCAGAGAAGAGAGGGGCCTCGTGACCTTCTGTCAGGGCCAAGGCTTGAATAAATGCTGTTGTAGGAACCAGCTGAGGGCCCTTTGAAAGGCTAAGGACTTTCTCTTCTAATCATAAGTATTCCATGCCTTCATTTAATCAAGGCGTGATTATCAGAACTGGTCCTGCTTTCTCCTTCTTCTTTACGTCGGCTCCCAGTGGCTTTCAGAATTGATTTTAAGGTTTGTTTCTAAGTCACTAAATGGGTTAACACCTCCTTACCTTTCTAATCATTAAGGTCAGCTGACCCGATACTTGCAGTTGGACTGAGAAGCAGATTAAAGAGAGGAGATCGGGCCTTTAAATTAGGACCTCACTCACACTCGACACTTCAAAACCCGTTTGAAAATCTATCATTTTATTCTTGTAGTTGTGAATGTGCTTGTAAATAAAGTGGCTTGACTTGAATACTTGTGGCGAGCGGTAGCTCTCGTGATTTTGTGGTGAAAGTGGCGATACCATCTACTCCAGAGGCGCTTTATGGAAGCTGGACTCAAACTAGGAGCTCACAGCTGAAGGTATTTGCACTCCTGGGATATGTGCCTTAACGCCTAGAGAGATTTTGTCTTTCTTTTTGTAACCTCTGGGAACATTTAGGTCTAATCTGGAGTACATCTGGCTCAGTTATGACACTGGCAGATGTTGTGTGGTTCAGATGTGGTCCAGAAGTCATGAGGTGTTGTTACACTGGTTTGGGAAAATGTTAGATTGGACAGTTGGGGCCAAAAAGTCACAAACACGTGTCTCATATAGGGGTCTATAGTCAGATTTATTTTATAAATGAACTATAAATAAAGACATTTTCTCTACTATATATCAAAGACTTGTAAAGAAGTTATATTTGCTGCTGCTTCATAAGTCAAAATGATTCTAACCTGAGGTGCTAATAACAAAAAACTTCGCTACGATGCCAACGATCACTGTTTTGCTTTTTACATTTTTTTTCAGTCGGGTAGAGAAAAATAGCTACGCGGAGCATTTAAAATGAAGTGGAAACAGAGTGGGACAGAGAATAATGATGCCACGCTGTGAATCTGACCTTAAACTCGTGATGCGTGGTGTGCCTCTGCAGACAAACTGAGGCCTGACGCTGCATAATGCAAAACACCTTCAGTGGTTGCTTTTTATTACCTGGAGATTTGCAGTTCCCCTCCTCCTCCTCCTCCTCCTCCTCCTGCAGGGCACCACCTCACATTCATACAGTGCGATCCAGCTGCAGCTGATCAGGACTTCCTGTTGGTGGAGGTGATTTTCCCGAGTTTGATTGCTCCAGCTGGGCAAAGATTTGGTTCAGTGACCCTTCATCTGCGAGAGTGTCACAGCTATCATCCAGGTGTGATTCAGAACTGATGCTGAACACAAATAGAGCTACATTCAATCAGGAAGGCACTTCATTCTCCTCCGAACACCTCATTATGTTTCCTCTCTGCTTCTACATTTGGTCCATTTTCAGGTGTCCAGTCGAGGTAATAATCAGGTGACATTAGGCCCTTAAAAGCTGGAGAGTCTCATTTCCTGCATCAAGAGAGTTGGAGACTTTGCTCGGCATCGCAGGGAAGAAAATACAAGAAATATGTGTAAAGTGAAAACTTTCACAGGCTGCATTTGCACGAGATCATTGTGAGCCATGTTCCTCTCATTTTTATTAAGACATCATGTGTATAAGAAACATGTATTAGGACAAGGATGTGCTTTTGTTTTATGTAGAAGTGCTCTTCTTCTGCTTTTCCATACAGTTTTTTTTCTTACTCTTGGCTCTTTATGATGTCATATTGGGGGTTGTCTGAAATACAACAATGCTAATTATAAGAACCATTTTAACTTTATCTCTATAGCACCTTTCTAAAAAAGAATTATAAGCAAACAGCTACAGGTTTGAGCTCAGGAGCCCCGCCCACTTGCTGTTTAAACCTTCTGTTCACAAGGGGCAGCCAATCAGAAGAAAGTTAGCGTAAAGGGAGAGGAGCACCAACAGCTTGAACCAAGCAGAGGAGGAGGTGAACGTAGAAGGGTGAGTAAATGTTTTAGGTTTGTGATGAATCTCATTGCTCCGTGACCTGGCACTCAGTTCAGTTGATTCATTTTATTGTCTCTCCTGGCAAACTTGGCTGACAGACAGCCTCTCAAGAAATCATCAACGTAAACAATATAAAAACAACCATAAAAAAATTAATCCACATCCCAAAATACACCAAATATATAAAATCACAAGATGTGATCCTTCAGTACAAAATCACTGCAATTTGTAAAAACAAAGATGCACTAAAAAGGTACAAGGTAATATAGAGATACCACATAAACTGATTTAAAAATGCTGTTGCGCAAGCAGTGAGGTCACACCAAGATGTGATGGGGACTATCGCCATCTTTTACATACAGTCTCTATGCTAAGCTAATGCACAGCTGTTGTTTCAGAGCTTGTTAAATTTAGAAAAGTTGATGCTTGAGCCAAAACACTAAAACGCAGCATAAAAACCACAAAACATTGGCTCCATGGTTGTTTTATTAGATCTATTTTAGCTGAATTACTTTAATAATCTTGCAAATTCAATATTGTGTTTTTAAAATTGTATCAAAACTGCTTTTCAACTATTATTATCACCATGTGGATTGATTGTGGACTACAACGATTGTAAAAAGAGGGAGAGAGTCCAGCAGTGGGTATAAAACGATGCTGGTTGTTAAAATCTGTCAGGGGGTCCATTATTAATTTCCCTTCAGGGATGATCTTTTATGTGCACCTTGCTTCTCTCGATTGATTGCCTCGCTTCTTACCTGAGGCCTTGGGCTACAACAAGTCTGAACTACTCTTTACCTTTTTATCACTGCATAGCATTAAGGCAGCACACACAATCAGAGGGTCCAGCCTAGGTTAAAAATGATATCAGTTACCTGCCTGTATCTGAGTGTATTCATGCTTCGTATAGTTAGAGGTCTGAGGCAGCAGTGAAATGAAAAGCCAGACCCCAGAGGATTAAATTTGGGAGAATATGCTCGTAGCTCTTTGTGCAGGATTGTCATTGCTGGGGCCTCACCTTCATGTAAAGAGAAAGCATTTGTACAAGAACACCTGTCGCTTCTCTAAAATGAGCCTGTTGGCTCCCAAAATATCGATTAGAGGTAAATTTGACCCGTGGGAGGCTGTACCTGAGCTCGGCTCGGCTTGCTGTTTGATCCCAGCAGCGCTCTGGACCAATATAAATCTCTTTCATCACATGACCTCAAAGCCAAAGATCAAAGGTACCAGCAGCTAAGTGTAACAACCAATCATGGCCTCGGTTCATCAGATATCTGAGCACGCAGCGTCCAGCTGAAGGGGAGCGATTCGGTACCTCGAGAATCTGTTGTAGTGTTAGAGTGTGGAAAAAACGATGGAAACCTCAGGCAGCGTCCGGTGATCAAAGACACGCTGACGAACGGCGCTGAGCTTTCCAGCATGGGTAAAACAAAACATTAAAAACACGCTCGGCAATGATTCAAAGTCCTGATCTGATCAAGAGATTCAGAATTATAAATTAAAGGTGGGAGACGAACAGGAATACGTATACAGAGCAAGACCATGAGGCAGGGTTCGCACAGCAATGTTTCCGATGTTAGAGCGGATCTTTGCTGGTGAGATCCGTTTTTGTTTATATGACCATCATCACAAGGCAAAATAAATGGGAAGAGCGTTGAAGCCTGAAAAAGCATGCATGTGACTCCATAACATAGTAGTTGGATACCGAGTACTCAACCTACACTGATATAATCTTTGATTTACAGAACAGGATTGAATCTGTGCTGTCCTGGGTCTGTGACCAGGACAGATTTCAACAACTACAAATGCTGGTTTAAATTTAGTAATTTAGTCATCATTTAAACTCTGTCACTTTTCAGCCCTGTTGGTTTCCACTCATTTCAAACATGAGTACAACTCCATAACTACAACCCTGAAACCTGCAGCACCAAGAAAAATTCCACATATTCCTATGCAGATACCCGTTTATGGAGATTACTGCTAACTGGTTGTAAATTCCGATAAAAGTATCCCATCTTTACCGCTGTAGTGATTTATCAGTCATAGTTTTTATAAAACATGTCCCTCACTGCATTTAACTGCGGTAGAGTCAATGAGGTACAACCATCAGCAGAACATCAGCTGGAGACTCTGAGGTGAACAAAGTTGTCTTTCAGGTGACTTGCAGCACCTGTGTGGTTCCACCAATCAGATAGCTGTGTTTTAGATGACACCAAACAGCATGTGCCACCCCGAGTGTTCATACATGCAGTCCACAGGTGTCCACTGTGAAAAAAAGCAGTGTGTCTCCACAAAAATCCACGGCTCACCATGCAGCGGCTTTCCCACTGCGTAACATACCGACGATTTATCACGTCCCGAGGCGACCCATAGGAATGCGAAAGGTAACCTTCCGCGTCCCTATGATATGTGCCGGATTGTGGATGGAATCCAATAGAATGATGCTCCTGGTGGTAACACACGTTCCAGCTGTGTATTCCAGCCCTAACCCTAACCTTAATCCTAACCTTAGGCACAATGTTAATCATA
>VUQG01021711.1:0-25415 GCA_015106755.1 Etia nguti | reverse complement strand
TAAGGCCCCCCTTCCCCCCCCCCCCCCCCCCCCCCCCGCCCCCTTAGCGCCCTTATGAGTTTTGACACCTCTGCGTAGATCAACAGAGATATGGTTTAACGACCATTTGAATCGTTTCTAGGTTTTTTCAGTGGTAGCTGCTTCAAGGATTACTTTTTAAAGAGTGAAAGGCACAGAAGACTAAAATCTAGAAAAGACAACAAAACAAAATGAAATGACGAAATGAAACGATGAAACAGTAGAATTGCCGGCCAACTTTTCAAAAGGGAGGACTGGAGGGTGTGCTCCAATTATTGAGGTGTGTCACGCCGCTCACCTTGCCTGGGAAAGGTTTACTCCAGGGTGATGGAAAGCATGTTCCAGCCGGCCCGACGAACCCTGGGTCCTGGATCCTGGCTGTGGACTAGATGTTTACCTCTGGAAGGGCCGTGGGAGTTTCACGATCCAGTCTACGTGTGTTTTGTCGACTTATAGAAAGCTAAGGATGAGGTCGCCTGGGTGCCCGTGTTGGGTATACTGGGTGTGCGATTGGAGGTCAAAGTTTTCCTCGGAGGTGGAAGCCAGGGAGAGGAAGCTCTGAGTATACCCACTAGCAAGACCCAGACTGGAAGTTGAATGGATGGTTGGTTGGAGGGTTGGTTGGTTGGATGGACCACAGCACTGCAGCATGTTGGCAAGTCAAGAATTACCTGTAGGCGAAGTCAAGGCTTGAACCCTGAAGCTGTGCAGCTCGTATGGCTGACTTTAACGCCTAACAGGATCTTGACTTCTGGCTTCAAATGGGATTCTAACCCCCCTCACCCAGACACAAGTGCTCTTCTAAACTTACTGCAGCACTTCATCTTCCTTTGTAGCACTTTGTGTTCCTCAGATGATCGGGAGTCTCAACTCCTCTCCAAAAGCTTACATTTCAATATGCTGAAAGATTTTGATGGATTTTTTTTGTCCAATGACATCAGAAACATGATCCTTTAAGCTCACCGCAGTCAGAGAAGGCCAGGTGCTAAATTAGAACTGAGAGGTATTAAAAAGGACAAAACGGATGATTAAAAACGATGAAAGATAAAACTTCATCACCATGGCTACATGGAAAAGTTGTACAGTTATTTAAAGCTTCACAATAGAACAGAACAGAGTTTTTATTTTGAACATGTAAATAGAACTAAAAAAACAAAACAAAAACCAGACACAACAAAAACTAAAACAGAGTAAAGACATCAAGTTTTCATAAATATCTCTGTTCAAAGACAAAAAATCGGAAAAAAGCAGCTTCCAGTAAAATCATGAGCCTGTAGGGGTTCATTCAGTTACTGACTGTAAGGTCAGCTGTTGACAGATGTGTATAAAACAAAAAACCCTGAAGGTAGAAACTACAAGTTCAAGCTAAGACAGAACATTATATAAATCTTTGTATGAAATATTACGTACAAGGTTCAGAAGAAACGATGATCAGTTTTCAGTTTTCAGTCGTTATGCAAATATACTGTTTATAAGATTGGGGAAACCTGCAGTCAGCTGAGACTGAAGAAGTCACTTGGATGAGTGACGAAACGTTTCTCCCACAAAACGCTACGTCCAGATGAACAGAATCAACTTTTGGAGATTTACTTTCCTGGATGATTGAGAATGCATCAAGACGGATATAAGCTTTATTGAAACGTAAAACAGGAGAACAACATATGTCTTCCAGGTGTTCACATTCAAGAGGACACGCTGGATGTGAGTCAATGGTGACCTTGACTTTTGATCTCCCAAAACACAGTCAGTTCAGCCTTGAGTACTTGGTGAGCATTTGTGCCAGACTCAAAGAAATTCTTGTGAGTACCTCCAAGAGATATTGTGTTCACAAGAAAGGGGCAGATGGGAGGACATACGACCGGCCAAACGTCAAGCCTGTGGCCACAGCTGTTGCAGCATCAAAGCAGTCAAGAAAAGGGACAAGTGGAACCCCAGTGCAAGATTTTAATGGATTTTTCTCTAGGACTTACATTGGCCTTAGATTGCATTTTTTTCAAGTTCAATTAATGTTTGTACTTTAAATTCTCCTGTTATTGATTTATTGCCCAATTCCACGTAACACTCCTTGGATCATTGCTCCTGATATACATTTTATAATAACTGTAAATTTGTAAATAACTGATATAAAGAGCACTATTCTACTGCTCAGCTGAGTATATTTACAACCCTCAGGTATCTATATTACATATACATACACAAATAGCCTGTAAATAACTCATGTTCAGTCCAAACATCCAATCTTATGGAGAATATATATGTGTATGTGTGTGTGTCTTAATAGTTTAGCTATATTCTTTGCTAATGCTAACTGAGCCGATAGCATTGATAGCATAGCCGATAGCATTAGCAAAGAATATGGCTAATGCTAAATTCTTAGCTAATTAGCTAAGAATTTAATAGAATTAGCTGAGAATGGCTAAACTATTAAGAGAAAACCAAATTTGTATAACTACATAAAGAAAATACTTGAAATTCTTACCATATTCCAGAAGACAGTTTTAAATATTTTTTTTTCTCCACATTGCAAAGCTATGACATCACAACAAGCGATTGGTCAGTTGCAAAGTTAATCCTCACCAACATTATTAAGATGACAAAAAACACATGGATATCAGATACACCAAATAGTACACACGTGTCATAAAAACACATGTCAGCAAATTGTATTTATATATTGTATTTTATATTCATATTGTCAGTAAACTTATGCTAGTTTTCTGTGCACCATGTGAGGGAGTATTGCCTCAGTCATCTTAAACACATGCCTGTTTGGTGTTTCTCTCTCTGTTTGTCTCCAACGTGGCCCAGTGCCTGACAGATGACATCCATCCTTCACTGTCTGCCTCCTTTCCTTTCTCATCCAGCATCTGCTGAAGGCTGTGAGCTAGATTGAGGACACAGGAGACTGCGCACAGAGCAGCTACACACCTACGGGTCAATGGCAGTTCAACTCTGAAAGGCCAGAGATAAACCCGAGAAACACACAGCCACACAAATAGAGAGAGAAACATAGCTCGCCTCAAAGAATGGCGCGCAAGACAAACATGCACAAAAAAGATGTCAAATACCGCATTTTCACACTTTCGAGGCCAACACACGGGTCGAGACGACCACGGCGCTTTTATTGCTCTGCCGAAGGTGGATTAGAGCGAAAGGGATCAGAATCCGGCTGAAGAAATTGCATTTGTCAACGCAAGTGGAACTCTATTCTTCTTGTGCGGCGCTTTTAAAATGCTTCACTGTTCTTCCTGGCTCCCCCGCCTTTGATCTTCTCAGACAATATCTAGGGGCGACGCCCAGGAAGCTCTGAATTCATATCAGAGGGCAGATTTCCCCCGAGACAGGAAGAAAATGAGAGTTCCCGCTCTCCAGGAGGTCGGAGTCTAGGCCCAGGGGCTGTCTCTACCTGGATAAGTGTGTCTCTTTGTGTGTGTGTGTCTGCCTGTGTAGGTGGAGGACTTTGTTCACAGGTGCATGGCAATGTGCGGTGTGTGCGATGCAGAAGCTGATTTCACTGTGTTGGTGCACACCCACAGTTTGTGACTTACGTACTATCAATAAGAGGAAGGAGAGAAGGCAGGGCACAAGTCAATTTATTACAGTCCCAACATTTGTACCCCTTAACACACCCACTGCGAGAGCCAGTCAGATAGATTGAATATCCATATCCGCAAGCCTCCACTTACACAAGCTGGCCTCTCCAGAAACATAACGGATGCGCAGCCGAAAAGGAAAATCTATGCACACTTCAAACAATCTTAATCTCAGCTGACGCAACGTCAATACATTTGAATACTGATTCATCAAGTGCGCAAGTCGAGGAAAATGGAAGCGCACTTGACAACAAGAGATGTTATCCATGTTTTGCCATTTTTATTAAGGTCACAGCATCACTTAGAATTCTGTCAGCATAAGCCCCCGTGTCAAGTTTGTAAATACTTGATTAATCTTTAATCTGGAGATCGAGCCGATAGCGCTGCCAGGGTAAAAGCAGAAATATGAAATCATTAGATTAGCAGTGTATCTGAGAATGTGAAAGAGGAGAGAGAGGAGGGAGGGCGCTTGAATATTAAATCCAAACTCAAAACATTTAAGCAGTGAAGAGTTGGATCTTTTTTTTTTTGTGGGCTCTCTCTTCAAAAACTAGATAGAAAAGAGCCAATACTATCTGAAATATGTTACGCAGGGACACTATTCTATTGACTATGAATATGATTACATTTTATGGTTCAGAACTAATAGCGCACTATCAAATAAAACATATTTGACTAGAAAGTCCCAAACGCAAGAAATGTATTCCTGCAAAAAAAACCTCAAAAGTCACCATCCAATATACTGAGTCACTGCGGAAATTGTGTTTTTATAATCACATCTCACTTTGGGAGAAAAGTTCTTTGAGCTCATCAAATACTGTTTGAACGATCTGAAGCGCCAAATTTCTTTGTTTGTGGTGAGTTTTCATTTAACGCGCGCTCACACACTCACCGATAAGTAATGTAATTACAATGCACTCCTGACAAGCCTTTACATTGATACTCGTGTCTAGCCAATGATTAATTTAAATTGTCACTGAATCTAATTTTATTCTTCCTTCCCTTTAAATGAGGTAAGATCTAATTATGGCCTAATGCATAACTTATTAAAATCCCTTCTTCTGGTGTGGCAGCCTGCCAATCTCATCCTGGTGCATAATATACCAGAATCCCGCGCCCAACCGCTCATTACACATGCAAACATATTCTTTTCCACCTTCGTGCTCCTTCTTCTCGAAATCAGCCCTCACAAATGAGGATCTCCTAAATAATTCTCTGATCAATTAATACCTATGCGGCAAGCGTATGCTTAATTCTGTTTGATGGGACCGACTTCCAGTGGCTTGTCTCCGAGCATTTTGGCGGAGAAAAAAAAAGTTTCTCGGGGTACTAAAGCTGAAAGTGAAATTACAATGTGTTCCTGAAAAGAGGATTCCTGCTTTCATTTTGGATAGTTTTTACACAAGCGCAGGTTCCCCTGGTAAATGCGCTGGTGTGTGTGGTAAGAGAACAAAAACAATTCCAAATAACCGAAAACTGACTTTGATGGAAGTCCTTTAATAATACCCCAGAGGCCTGCGTGGTGTTCCACTTATTCCTCCAAACATGTGCAAAACATGCCCATCCCAACAAATCCTTTAGTCCAGCATTCATTCTTAATCATTATACTCTGATTTTTTTTCGAAGAAATTTTGTGAAAGTCTGCCAAGTCACAGTCCTGATGAAAGAATTTTCTTTAATCTAATGAACCTCATTTGTGAGATTAAAGAAATGTCTTTAATCAAGTGACATTATGCTGAGGGAGGGCGGTTTGCCTTGAAGATATTTTCACTTGAAGAATTTCATTACAAAATGACATCCACTCTGGACTGAAAGCTTTTTGGAGCACAGCCCTGTGTTTGCCCGCGCTAAAAATAACAGTGCGCGGCTCCAGAAAAAAGCATTCCCTTACCTGGTCTCTAGGGGGATGTTGCTGTTGAGCACCCAGCTGTTGTGAAGCTGTGCCTGGTCTGCGCTCGAGCTGGTGTCTGCCCCCTGGCCGCCCTGGCTGGCTTGGCAACGAGTTGGCATGGTCTTCCTCTGTAGGCTGACTTGAGTGTAAGGTGCCGGGCGGGCGCAGGTGCAGGCGTGGGGCGGCGGCGGAGGTGGGGGCAGAGGACGGAATGTAAACTGGCCGCCCGGACTGCTGGGAAGCTCTGCGTAGGGTAGACACAACAGAAGGCCCGGGACGAGGGGGAGGGATGGACAGGGGAGAAATAAACAGAGGTTTATTAGGAGCACAGTACCATAAATTACAAATAAAAGTGGCGTGTTAGTTGACAGTTTATTGTTATTACACTGATTGAGAGCCATAAATCAGCTTGAAAACCGTCTCTGTCCTGCGCCTTCCTGCCTACCTGCTTTGATACACTTCCAGCTGCCCTATAAATAGGTTCTTGGCTGGCTGCAACATTGAGCAGTCTTTAAAGAGCTAACAGCTCCGGCTTAATCTGCACCCGCCAGCCCAAACTACCCATGTGATGTTTATTATGAGATCTGTGGCTGGACGGAATGATCTAGCCAGCTGTAACTCCCTCACACTGCTAACCCCGGGGTCTAGGGAGAGCGCTCTCAATCCATCATTTATCATTCTCTTTCACTATAACTCTGCCTCTCCCCATCTCTTCCTCCCTGCTGCTTTCTTTCGCATTCCTGCCTGTCTTCTATAACAGAGCAGGCTAATTACAGTTTTATTAAATGCAATGCGCGCGCACATGTCAGCTTAACGTATGGGTATGGCTTTGGATAAAGCTGCTTTGCATGCATTTCCATACGTGCACGCGCCCATGCGTGTGTATCAGGCAGCGTGAATTCATGAATGTGCATCAGCTGGGACGACAGTTAACACTGTTTAGGGGGGACAGCTCGTGCCATACGGTTGCAGCATGGTTCCACGAACGAGGCAAATCCTCCATCCCAAAAGACCAACTCTGTCCAGCTGTATTGACAATGAATGTAACATTAGCCTCAAACCAGAGGGTAAAGAGTTTGCCCGCCAGAATTCTCGGACCTCAATTGTATTTGCTGCCAAAATGTCAGCAATAATTTAGTATCTGGAAGTGTAGTCCACCTGGGAGATTACCTCAGCCCTCCCTATTCAAGTGTAAGTATTACACAGATAATACCACAAAACACATTTTATTGACTCTTGGCAGATGAACACTGAGAAAAGTAAAGAATTAATCTTTTTTTTGGAGCTTTCTATCACCGGCATGTTTCCGGGAATATGCAGCTCTGTTACCGTTCCACCTAAAAAACATCTACTCATAGTGTTACATAAAGCACTGGTTTATTGTTAATATTTTCAGAATAAGAAAAATGTGCGCACAGGCACCGATATCACGTTGGTGCTTTGATCTCCTCAAAATTACTGCTGCCTTCTGTGCAGATATGTGAGCCAGTAAGCTATGTCATATCCACTGAAACATCACATTATTACCCTTACGTTTGAAAGTTTCACATTTATAAGATATATGTACGTCGCGGCAGAAATGTAACAATGATAATGGCGAGACAAAAACAGCTCCTGTGATCATTTCCTTAAAATATTTCCACGGTGCCATCTGTCCAGCTGTAACCGCATTTTTCAAGATTTTTATTTGTTGGAGCAGCCTCTGTTTGGATGTGGGGATGTACATGTTTTTGTCAGATATATATACATATCTGACAGAAATATTGCCATAATAAGTGTGTGAGTGCTGTCGAATCGCTCTTTGAAGACGTGACAGGTTTTTCATCCTCTGTGACACATCGCTGGTTATTGATCTCCCAAAATGCCTGAACTGTCACAGCACAAATGCAGAGCATGTAATAGTTAGCATGTGTTTCTGAATCCTGTGCGTACTAATAAAATTTGCTCTTGATTTTCACGAAGCGCCGTTTCTCGCGTGACACGTTCCTTTTAGCGTTTCACTGAGACAATTAAGGAGGCTCGACTCTCTATTCCCTTATGTGGCGTTACTGTTTATTAGGCTTTGCATTTTATACTAACACATTAAATTGGTGATTTTTTTCACATCTTATGCAGTTCATGACAGCAGCTGAAAATGTGCATTAACTGGATGCGAGATATTTACACTTCTTCCACATTTCAAACTGTTTTTGTGTGAAGCCAGAGAATTAATTTGCCTCCTGAGACAATATGATATTGTACCATATACATCTGCATGGTATTACTATAATACATCACTCGATGATCTCATCAGATAGTCGGGCTGTGCTCAATCTGACAATGTAGGGGCCGGTAAAATGAGAGGTAATGTATTTGTGCCATCACCTGAAGGTGCTGTTTAGTCTAAACTAATGCATGTGGAAAATGGAAGTTATTTTTGACTGAACCACCCCTGAGTATTAAAAATTACACGCTTAGGGAAAAGTGAGCGCTCCACCGTAGTGCGCCGCTGGAATGCGGCAGGATTTTTAAAGTGGCGCTTCGGTTTTTAGCAGGATCTGATTCATCAGTAAGTTAGAGTCCTTCGAGTCCTGCCAGATTCCCCTGCTTTCACAGCTCTAAATACTGAAGGTAGATGTTTTTAGCAGTTGTGATATTTTTAAATGTTTAAAGGAAAAATGAAAAAAAAAAACCCACATGAAGTGCATTCCCAGCCAGCGCTGCGCACTCGAGTTGGCAACTTGTACTCAAATCGCACTTAGAGTTGTGAATCAGCTTTAGACTTCAAACTTAAGTGGGACTTTGTCCACTTCATTGAGAATGTGGCAACTAAGGACACAACAAGGCATTGAGAAATTGTGAAGAAAATTTGAACACTTCTCTTCAAAGGTGACTGATTCTGCTTTACATGACAAATGCCAGATAAAAGTGATACTGAATTACATAAAACAAAAAATACATTTCTTTTTTTAAATAAGTGGACTTTTTTAAATAAAATGCATTGAAACGTGCAAACACACATGCATATAAGGCAACAACAAAGTTTGTATCATTCTAACAAGTTTGAAAGTCAGTAGTTGGTATGACCACCTGTATTCTTCAACACAGCCTGAACTCTGTTAGGCAGCTTTCTTGTGATGTGTAGAGTTTAAGGTACTCTTCTATTCTTCAGGAATAGTTTTCAGACTTTTTGAAGGACATTCCAAAACTCTTTTTTGGATATTGACTGGTTCTCTGTCAAGATGATCCCACACCGCTTCAACGATGTTCAGGTCTGGGCCACTGATTTTCAGCCCAGCTCTTGTGTAATTTGCCATGCCTCAGCCTTCCCTCCCTGTTTCTCTTCCTTAAGAACGCCTTCTTCACAGCCACCCTTCCACTGAGACAATTTCTGATAAGGATGTGGCAAACTGAAGGGTCAGATGCATCTCACAGGTTCTGCGTCAGGTCTTTCATGGATTTTTTCCCCTGTTTCTTAAGGACACGACTTTCAGATACTGTTCATTTGCTGTAGATTTTTTTCAGACCTAACACTTTTTTTTAGCCTCCAGTTGTCCAGTTTCCTCCAGTTTTCTTGGCACATCTCAACTGCACACCATACCAATATAGTCCAAGTTTTCAGCTAACAGCTCTCTGGGAATCACCTTGTTGATGAAAAACAGTATTTTATGCCTGCCAAACTGTTATCTTTGGCGGTTTTCATAGAGTCAGCTTAAGATTTGGGAACAAATGATGTGTTTTTGCAACAGTGCCTAAAGATACAATTTAATAATAATAATTTTTAATTTCATACAAGAACTGGACTGAAAAAGAGTGAAAAAGCAGCCATGTCCAAAGAAAGATCTCCAGAAAGCCTGGCGAACTACTGCTCAAGATCATTTTTAAAATATTAATGAGAAAGTCTTGCTCCTAATATAAAGAAATGAGGGGTGGCTCAAGATTTTTGCACAGTACTGTACATCAGTACATACAGTTATGCTGGATGTTAACAGCTTTAGTTCTTCATCACTATCTGATGATTCCATGTCTTCATTTCTATGTGCGACATCATTATGAGGTGATATCAGAATCTGCGTTGCAGTGATTTTCTGCAAATATGACACCATAAATTAAACAATGCATATAAATTCAAACAGGTGAAGCCATTAATAGATTTGTACCACAATGGGCTGCCAACAATCTTTGGATTCAAACTGGAGAGTGGTTCTTAAATTAGGAAGAAATTTAATGAGAAATTCTTTTCAGCCCAAATGGGTCACAATTATATTGAAACTAAAATAATACATGCAAATTATTTCTGCCTGTTAAGTCTCAACTGATTGCCAGTGCATTATTCATTTTAGAAAACCTAGGCTACAACAGCCCAGGCTTAGCAGTCACACACAAAAAAAGCCCTTCATCCGCTACATTTGTGTTTTCTGGCAAGGGAAAGAGGAAAAGAATATAAAGTGGACAGGAGAGGAGGATAGAGGGCCAGAGGAGAATGTAATCTTGGTGAGTAGGGTAACACAGGGGCCTTGGCTGCCAGATGGTGCTTTAGAAGGCTTAGTAAAGGCAGCTTTGGGTCTCCGCATCCAAAGATCCAAAAAACTTTTCCTCACACAATCACGCAAATGGCAGGAAAAGAGTCCTCCTCTCTCATTCATTCAAACAAAGTCACATCAAACACGCAAGCTGTGATATTTTGTTAAGAAGTAAAAGCAACCCAAATAGGACTGGAAATGTAGGGCAGAGGCCGTGTAATATTTGGCCAGGAGTTCAGAAACATCAAATCGAGTCTGCGGGGAGCAGACCGAGGCTCTCGATGACATTCGTGACAGTGTAGAACATCCTCTGCCCCGGGGTTCCTCTGGGACTTAGGCCTCCAGAAAAGATACTTTTAGAAAGTCGCTTATGAGATATTTTCCTGGAATCATCAGCTTTTGGTTACATAAGCGAGATATGAGGAAAAAGCGTTTTATAGCAAGTAGAAGGCAGATCTGGGGGGATTTACTGGGATATGTAACAGGTAACAGGTATTGGGGCCAGGTATTAAAAATGCATTACTGGAGGTGAGATGGGCCCAAAATAGCACGGTAATTAAGTATTTATGATAATTTGGGCATTTAAAGCCAAGTCCTACTAATGAAACGAGACGAGAACATAGTAAAACATGACTCAAGCATGCATACACTGAGTAATAGTACCGGTGCGTAATGAGCTAGCTGTCATGATGGCACAATTCTCTCTTGAAGGGATATTAACAAGTGGGTATAAAACTGTTTGACTGAGCGCAGAAATGAATAACTTGAGCAAAATAATCTTGTAAATGAAGGCTTGTCATGCTCATTAAAATTATCTACGTTCTGTCTTGATTAGCCTGAAAGATGTTCAGCGCTAACAGTACATGGAACTGTCGTCGCAATGGGCAGAGGAAAAGCTAAACAATAAAAAGATGAGGCATGAAGAGGGGGGGGGTTCTTAGATTACTTATCAGGGCTTTACAGCAGTGCTCGAGTGTTTTTGAATCCTTTTAGAGTTTTACACACTTCTGTGGCAAAGTCTGTAATTTGCCATTAGCGGTTGATCTCAAGGGGAAATTGGAGTCAGGTAATTTCAGTCAATGGCATGACGTTTTTATCTATGAAAGTCTGATCTTCACAACACTTTTGAGAAAATGAATCATTGGATAAAAATTGGAGATTTCTGAGGATATCTGAAAAAGTGTCACTGATATTTATAACAGGTTGGAGAAGGTTACAGAGCCATCTCTACAGAGCTTGGTGAGACAGACTGTTTGCAAATGAAGGCAATTTGTGACCAATGTTACCCTCCGCAGCAGTGGTCGACCAACAAAGTGAGGCATGCAATGGTCTGAGAAGTCACAAAGGAGCCCAGACAGAAACCCAAGGCCGTTCTCTCACTGGCTAATGTTAATGTTCATGAGTTCCCCTTCAGGAGAACACTGGAGTACAATAGTGTGGATGGCAGCGCTGCAGGGAGAAAGTGCTGCTCTCCAAAAATAACACTGCTGCCCATCTGCAGTTTGCTAAGGATTACATGGACAAAGCATAAGCACGCAGGGCTGTCACGACACTAGAATTTCAAACGTGATACTGATACCCAGGAAAATGCTCAATACCATTTTCAGTACCACTGGGGCAGTAAAGACAAAAGGCTTTTTTAAAAAAATAAAGATTGCAAAAATACAAACAATAACGACTCTATTTTCAAGGTTGTTGACTTAGTGATAAAAAATACAGTAACTGTAAGATCTTTAGCAGTAACCAGTACGAGTACTGCTACCTAAAAGAATCTTAAAATGTCTGCCACGTAGATCTTACAGTTACTTACTGTATTTTATTGTATTTATGTATTGGCAGATCAAACATAGTAAGGTAGGCTGCTACTGTTACACTTTCCCCAGCTTCAGTGTGGACCTTTAAGAGAAACATGACACAGTTTAGACACAGATAATTGTGTTTTGGTAAATGAATATTGCCTATTAATGTTACAGATGGGCACCGCTAATGTTTACTATAGCTTCCACATTAACATTATCATTTTATCATTAGCAGCTAGCCACTACCTTAATGATGATTTAGCAGATGGCTAATGCAGCCATCAGCTAACGTTAACTTGTGAGCCGGCCAGGTTAACATTTATGATAACTGTTTACTTTAGTGTTATTGAGAGGAAACTGTTACGTTTTGTGAACTTTAGCTACTTCTGCTGCTAATAAGGTGAAGTCTGTGTCCATGTGAAGTTATGTCAAACATATTAGAAGACCCTAATACTGTTGGAAATTACTAATCCAATAGTGATCTGTAGGATCTCAGTATTGATTCTTTTGAACAACCCTATAAGAATACTGGACGGACCTTATTCCATCTGTAAAACATGTCAGTGGTAGCGTCATCTGAGCCAAGACAGTCATCATTAATGGAGCAATTAAGCTTCAGTCATACCAGCAACATGTAGAGATGTCTGCCTGTGACCTGAACCTCGGAGGGCAGTGGACAAATAACCAAAACACGCAAGTCCTTCTACAAAAGAACGGTTACAAAAGAATTTAAAAAAACAAAACTCTGCAACTAACTCCTGACCTTGATCCATCAGATGTATTGGGGAATGGCCTGAAGCGAATAGTGAATGTGAGGAAAACCAATAACATCCCACAGTTGAAGCTCCTCTCTACAGAGGAATAAGTTAAGCCAATGCACAGGGACCGATCAACAGGTGCTGGGAACATTTAGTTGCTGTTATTACCAAAAGCAAAGGTGCACATAACATCCCTGACAGATGGGCAATATCTGAAAGTGACAAATTTTTATGGTATTTTCTCATATGTTAAACTAGCTTCTCTTTTTCTACTTTTAGGGCTTGTGTGAAAATCTGATGAAGAACTGTGAATGTGGCTCATCTGACATCACAGTTCACAGGTTATTGTAAAGAGTGCAGATTTCACTAATCTAAGAGGAAAATGGAAAAGTGTCCATAAAACAACCAACAGCGCAGAACTTTGAATTGTGGATGGATGAGGAACGCATCGCCACAGCACGAGTACGCACGCTCTTCCATTCACTCATTCAGTCACTGTAATTATGCTCTGTTTTCTAGCAGTACTTATTAAAATTATGTAGCTCAATGTTTGGTGTATTAGGGGTGGGCTGCAATTTCTTTCAAAGTCAGAGTAGAGGTTCAAACAAAAAATAATTAATCACCTTGTTTACTTTTTATAAAATTAAATGTAAGTTTCCAGACCTTCCCCACTCCACTAATTTCCATACAGTCAAGTGTGGAAGCAGAAAATCCAAAACATATAGCTCCTTTAATAAAAAGAGACCACACCACATTTGATGTGAAGCAGACCAGAAAAACAAGAACCGCAAAAATATTGAAGCCTAAATTTCAGGAGGTTTTCTCCTCTTCTTCATTCCCCGTGTTTGCTCTCACTCCCCCTTCTCTTCATTATTGTGTCTAGCCCTCTAGCATAGAGTTAATTTCACTTATTCCAGGGAAGCAATATAAAATCCATAGAGCCTGACCTCAACAATACCTAGCCTGCCTGACAAACAGAGGAATGTGACCGTTTTTAGAGAACATTTAACACCAGACCCAGCAAAAAAAAGAAAAAAACACACACATCACCCACCCCACTCTAAAAATAACAGATTAATAATTTCCCCCAGGATAGCTTTTCATCTATCTTGCTTCTTAATTGACTTGCATTAAATTGCCACAAAGTTTATTCCGCTGCTGTGCTTCAATGAAATAAATAATTAACCCTATAAAAAGGTCAGACAACTGAAATTAGAACTAACTGGTTTTTGTTCTTCTTTTTTTGCAATAATGAGAAAGGATCTTGCCCTAACTGACCATCGGACTCGCTGTGATAATTTGTCTTTGTCTTCTGACCGCAGATAACGCATTATCTCATCAGACATTAAGTTCCAATAACTCCTTTCATTGGCTGGATGCTGATGAAGTTGGCAAGAGAGATCACAATATCAATAGCAATGATAGTGAACTTTTGACAACGGGGACTAATATTGCTAATGATCATGACGACGATGATGATGTTGAAGAAAATGATGTTACCGATAGCGGTGCTGGTGGCGATGGAAATAACAAAGATAATGCCGATAGCATCAGTAATAACAGCGATAGCAATGATGATGAAAACAGCAGCGATGGCAGCAGAAACACTGATAATTACATTGATGACAGTGGGCTCGGAGACAGCAATTAGAAGAAAAACAGCCATTGATTCATCTCTGCAGACGCAGGGATAAACGGTGGGATTTCCATTTAACAAAGTGACACAATCATGTTGTCCAATTAAAGCAAGAAAATACAAATGAAGAAGCAGAGTGCTCTAAGAGCTTTCCCCTTTCTTATGGAACCCAGTCGATTCTCATACAGAGGCTGATAATTAGCAGCCATGCATCATCTGACTTTTTCATATCAGAGAACTCTGTGTGCATAGGAGCTGGGAGGTGCGTGGATGCATGCATGCAGAAGTTGATATGCATATCTGTGTAATTGCTTATTTGTACCCCCATCTCCAAAGACAACTCCGGCACAAACTCCACAAACTCATGTTTAGGCTGCAGGTGATTCTGAAAGTAGCGTTTCCCAAGAGAAGGCATGAAACCTCCTGAGTCGAGCTCCTCGGTGCTACGGCAAGAGGCTTACCATCACTCAAACACTTCACTGCAGGGGCCTGCGCTCAAATTACATTTTCAGTAGAGCGAGCTCCAATTTAAATGATTTGCTTAAAAGTCCTAATTAATCAGCTGATGTTTTGCAGACAGGAGTTGCCCGACCAAACTTTTTTTGATCTTAATCAATGTTGGCTGTTTTGCCAGAAGAGGCAAAAGAGGCCCGAGCAGGTTTCTCTGAAAGTGGCTTATAGTGAAAAAAAAAAAGAAAAAGCTAGCTGAGCTCAGCTCATCTGTCCAGAGAGCACAGCAGTGTCCTGATCCTTCCTGACCTTGTGACTGCTGCAGGGTGCCCAGTCAGTATCACCACTGCCATTAAGCAGTACAGGTATTGCTGTGTGTGTGTGTGTGTGTGTGTGTGTGTGACTGTAGCATGCCATACATCCATCTATACACTCTTGATAGGGGATTTATTCTTCTGTCCTAAATCTACACCATGGGTATGTCATCCCTTTAAACCCCCCCTCTGAAGCCTCTTAAAACCGTAATCTGCACCGTAAACTACGCCATAACCTATACCATAAACTATCCCATTTACATATACCATAACCTACATGGTAACTTACAAAGTAACCTGCACTGTAACTACGTCATAACCCACGTACACAGTAACCTGCACCAAAACTATTCATAACTATGCCATGCTCTACACAGTAAACTATGCCATAACATATACCATAGCTTACATCATAAACGACTCTATAACATAACCATGTCATCACTATAAACCCATAAAACCTACACTGTAAACTGTGAGATAATTTATACCATACCCTACACCATAAACTACACCATAACCTGCGTAGACGGTAACCCGCACCGCAAACTATGTCATCACTTAGCATATACCCTAACCTACACAGTAATCTACATCATAACATACATCAAAAACTATGCCAAAACTTAGACCATGCATTTCCAACTATTTGAAAAAACAAACAAACGATGAACATATGAAAAAAAAAGACCACTGAAAAAATGTTCCAGCATGGATGGTCCTGCATATAACACATTGGCACACGACCACATGGTGATTAACACATTAACCAGCAGACTGCTGGTAACAGCGTTGGCCTTCTACGTTATGTCTAAATCCGTCGTAAGCATGCACATTAGAGTCTGACAGAGATTTGGAGCGTGCTCGGTAGAGGCATGATGTCTTGTGAGTTCTAAGTCTTGGTAGAAATTTGCACCAGCAAGAAAAGGGTGTGGCAAAGGTGTGTGAGACTCACAGCGGCCATTACGGTGATTAGTGAGTTCATTAATCTTTTACAAGCCTTACCATTGTCTTGCTCCATCCCCCTCACTCTCTCTTCTATACATCGACACACGCGGCATCTCCCTCAACCCCAAAACAATCACAGCATGCACACAGCGTGTACATAGAGGAGGAGTTTCACCTGCACGCACATGCATACACTGTATTTCCTCTGACAGTAAAACAGGAGAAAGTGCCTGGGCTTGACAGCAAACAAACCAACATTAAGAGATTCCTGGCAGGGGAAAGAGAGAGTGGTATCAAAGCTACAGGAATGCACCACCAGCAGTCCATTTTTTTACTGAGAGAGTGAGAGAGTATGTGCAGTGTTGTAGTAGACCTGAGCTGCTGGTAATTAGAATGGGCTCTGAGGAGAGACAGGCAGTGGAATGAATGCAAATGAATTCACTGGCTCCGGCAATGGGCTCCACAACCTCACTTTTCATATAGCACGCCTTACAGACATGAAGTTACTGGCACAAACAGAGGAGGCTACACGGTAAACACTGAATGACACGACTGTGGACATGCACGTGCCAACGTGTCCACAGACGTGCACGGGTGTGTAAATGAAATGCGAATCCGCGGGCATGAAACAAATATGAACCCCACAGTGCGTGGGGAAGCACACACAGATATAAATCCACATAACAACACAGGAGCGCGCACACATTATACTAATCCCTACAAACAGCACAGTGTTGCTTATGAAAAGAGAAAGTGAAATTGTGCGTTCCAAGCGAACATCCACTGCATGTCCCACAGCGGAATAAACAAACCCTTCTTAATTGGTGTCGATTTGGAACGGAGTGATGATTCATCATGCAGAACTCCCCAGTAGAGTATTGGAAACCCAATCATTTCTAATCCATATGACCTTGACGGAGGGCCACAGCTAGACCGTAACTCCTTCCACATGCATTGTCCGACAGAAAAAAGTCGGGGCATTGTCACCGACTTTACAACTCGTTGGGATTGTAATGCACCAAAGTCAGATCACTTCACTGATTACTCCATCTCAGCCAGCAGCAAATCTTTATGAAGCACTCAATTCTCCGCAGCAGTCATAAATCAGGGTACTATAAGCTTTCCATCTCTATGATGGCACACCAGAGACACTATTTCCATACCATGCTGCTCCAGTCAATAATTCCTATTCCCAAAACATCCACCGGCGTTGCTCTTGACTTAGAGAAGCCCACCATAACCAGCGTAGCTCACCTGCAGATTCCCAGCGGTTTGCCATGTGAAACTTTGATCAGTAACTCTGCAGCTTCTCTCAAGGAGAAGCAGGTCGTCTGCAAAGGGGTCCTGCTCTTTACTAGCCAGTGCAGTAAATGAGCCTAATTAACACATCTCCCTTTCTATCTTAACCAGACTTCCAGGGCCGACTAGAGTCTTATTATAGAGTAGATTATGCATGTAATGTCCCCACTGAGATTAAAGTATGGAAAGCACCGAGAGAGGTCCACGGATATGTGCACTCTGCACAAGAGGACAGGCCTGTTTGAATATAGGAAGAGGAACAGGAGCAGATGGAACGAGGGGCTGCTTGGTATTCCGACTAGAATGTGTAATAGATGGTGGAGTGAGATACAGATACAAAGGGAGAGCAGACGAGAGACAGAAAGAATAAGAGGAAAGAGACGTGTCTTCAGCACCACCTGCAGACTCGACTGGTGGCCATCTTGCGGTCAATGAGGTGAGAGCGGCCGACGCCCCGGGTCAGGATTAACACAGACCAATGACAAGTCAGCACTTGCCCTCTATTGCAGCAACATCTTACCGTTCCACTCCACCGACCGCACCTATCACACCGATCACAGCGCATGCACATGCATACGCTTTCACATTCTTCCACCACTTTCTGTCTACCTCTCTTTTGAAATCTTTCTCACACACACACACACACGTGCACGCATGCACACACACAAGCACACACCAGGAGAAACTTAACAAATGTGGGAACAGATGCCCCACATCAGACTGCAGTTGCCCTCTGCTCCCTGTATGCCTCTAGAGAGACAGAGGGATACCGTTAACGAAGATAAGACCCCGCAGTCCTCTGCTGTCTTAACAGATGCCTACGGAGAACACACACACGCGCGCGCACACACACACACACACATTTCTGAGTCGTTTGTTAATGTCTATATCGATATAAAGCTTAAGAGATACAACCAGAATATCTGTAATACCTTCTTTATGCCCACCTCCCAATCACATCTCCCTCTTTTGCTGTAAACACTTCTAAGCAATCCTCCCTTATGCTTTCTTTCTTCTGGGGACGTGACTCCTTTTTATCCTGGCTGCTGTTGCCCTCTACTCACTTGTTGAACTCAAGGAGCTTCTTTGATAGGTGAAGAGGAAAACAAGATATTTAGTGACCCTCTTGTACCCAGACATTCAACCGAGGCGGAAAATAAAAACACTTCTTTGTTGAAAGCTTCAATTTTTCTCTTTAAGGGCTGTGCATTTCTCTCAGATACAAAATGGTCGTGATATATTTATGATAATACAGGCTGCAGATCAGTTCAACTATGTAGCCTGTTTTTGTTGTTGTTGTTGTTATTTATTTATTTTCTTTTACATATTTTAAGTTTGATTTAGGAAGCCAAACGCTAGGAGTAAATGACTTAGCATCTATAGCTGTATACTGAGCAAGGACTGTATATAAAAGATGAACATACACACTTTAACACCATGATTTTTAAAGTGAATCTCAGTCATAGTGTTTGGACTGCTGCCATGTTGGTGTTTTGGACCAAGAAGTGACCAGATTTAAGAGCAGCAAACTGCATTAATTACCAGGTAATGCCAGACAGCTTATTTAACAACCACACACATAAAACACATGAGTGTAATGCACAGACAGATAAATATTAATTCAGGCTTGTAACTTATATATAACTAGTAGATTTTCACTTGACAAAACTGGAGCCCAAACTTCTTGGACAGGCTGTACCTCACAGCAGGTCAGACAGTTTAATTAAAAATACTCCAAAAGACACAAACAGTACAGACATGACTGAGAGGCTAATTTAAGTGACTCAGATTAGAATATGAGTTGATGCCCTCAGGAAGAAGGTACAGTTTATACCAGACTGTAATTCAGATAGGTATAAACTGTGAAAGAGGAAGATGATGGATGGATGGACTGTGATGTGTTCCCTCATTTGTCCGAGATAAATTTCTCTTAAGGGAGACAATAAAGGCTAATGTAATCAAATATACTCTAGTAGAGATGGAGCTAGAGCTAACTGTTGCTGATATACTGTATATGCCCAACCCCAAAAAGTTGAGTCGCTGTGTAAACAATACGCAGTCACAATAGAAAACAACAGCAGATAGAAAAAGTTTAAACTGAGAAATTCTACCGTGTCACGAAAAAAAAATAAGGTCATTTTGAATTTGATGGCTGCAACACATCTGTGCACTCCTCTTTTTAACAGCAGTCTGTAAACATCTGGGAACTGAAGAGACCATCCGCTGGACATTTGAGAGAAATGTTGGCCTACACCTGTCAGGTATAGGATTCTGCCTGATCAACAGTTGTGGGTCTTTATTGTATCTTTTATTTCATCAAATAATTTCAGTTGGAAAAAGGTCTGGACTAGAGGCAGGTCAGTTCAGGACCAAGACCCTTCTACTAAAAACCTACTGTCTTGGAGACATATGCAAGGCCTTCCCTGTAAAATAAATCATCTGGATGGGTGATGATGGTGCCTTTCCAGATGTACAAGCTGCCAGTTCCATAGGCACTGATGTACCCTCACTGATGACAGCAAAGATGCAAGCTTTTGAACTGAGAGCCGATAACAAGCTGAATGGTTTCTCTCCTCATTAGCCTCAGGGGTCACAGTGTGCATATTTTCAGAAATATAATGTAAAATGTCAGTTCGGCTGACCACAGAACAGTTTTCCAGTTTGCCTCAATGTATTTTAGAGGATGTTTTGCCCACAGAAGACAGCAGCATTTCTGAATTTTGGCACCCCCAACCCAACCTTTTTGAGGTGAGTTGATGCCAACTGCAAAAATTCTACATTCTCTCAGTTAAACATCTTATACATCTCTCATGTTAGCCCTGCGATAGACTGGCTACCTGTCCAGGGTGTAATACGCCTCTCGCCCTATGACAGCTGGGATAGGCTCCAGCCCCCGCGACCCTGAACTGGATAAGCAGAACAGAGAATGGATGGATATATATTACGGCTCAATTAATTGGTTCATTATCACATATTCGTACATAAATGTACAAATGAACTGAAAATGCACATGTGAAATAAAACCTCATGAGCTTGTGCTCGTTACTCGAGGAGCATGCTTTAAAGCCCGTGACATTTAGGCCATCTATTATATAGTGCACTCGCTGGTTGCAGGGTCAGCCAGGAGATCAGATTAAATAAATATCAGCAAGTGAGAGAGAGAGACAAACACACACAGAAAAGAAGAGGTAGCTCAAGTGGTCGATTTTTTTGTTGAACACCAATTAAATACAAGCTTTTTATGTGATCCTTGGTAACACATGTAATCACTTAGCTCTCCAGACATGTGACAGACGAGGGACAGTGAAGACAGAGGAAGATGTGTGGACGGATCAAGGGTTTGCGGCTGACTTTCAGAGATGAACTGATTGACATCAATCCATCATCCCTCATGTTATCTACTCTGGTATCTGTCATAGCCTGAATAGTCCCTGGTTTCCAGAATAACATGATTAAAGACCTGTCAGAATATTTAAAAAAACACGAGCCCTCGAGCATAACAGATGCCAGTAGCCCGGTGACCACTGGTCCTGCGACTACGGTCACATGCTGAAAATATCTCAACAAACTATGACACCCAAGCACCTGGCTCTGCAAACCCGTCAAGAATATGCAGACGTGTCAGTGCGTAGCATGCAAATGCAAGATGAAACCATGCATAGCAGTCTGAAAATTAAAAGATAAGTCAATACACTATTACGGCGAGACAGCTACGTATGCACTTACACTTCTCCAGTTAGAAGGATGTTTACATAGCCATTAGCTAACTGCACTTTATGACTATTCAGAAACCACTTACAGGACACACACTTCCAGACACTTAGAGCTATTAGCAGCCATTATCATTCATGTATAATCATGTGGAATGATATGCAAGGGAGCCTCATCCGCAGTCACCACAGAAAACACAGAGAAAACTAAATTCTGGTGACACTTGTGCAGCCAGCGGTGGAGCGCAGGGTCACAATGCAGGTTTACAAAACGCATAAATGGCAACATATTTCACGCGTGCATACGTACACAACCCCACACCGACTATCACCAACTCTGGGAAACAACACAGCTATAAAATCAAACAGCATGTATGATTCAGCCCGCCGTGATTGTACCAGGCGCAAGCAGTGAAAATGCGACACTTGTGCCCTTCGACTCGCCCATCTCTTTTCCTGTCCACAGCTGTGACTAAAAGGGCCACTAACCTATGACACAATAATGCACAAAAAGACAACATCCAAAAAAGACAGTCAGTGATCCCTTCTAAAAGGGTCAGGTGCTCCGAGGCAATAAAATCTTAAAAAGCAAAAGATAATATTCTGCCTTAGCTGTGACTCCGAAGACAGCGACGAATGGGAGAGGCTGAACTCAGACAGGACCTGGGCCTTAATGTAGTTTGTAATTGTAAGTGTTGGTCTTTAATAAAAGCCCAGAGTATTTGGTCAGGCTAATAGACTGGGCTCTCTAAATCCTGCCTGCCATGCATTATTCAACAGCCATTAGCTATCGCCTCATCTGGGAGGCTGTATGAGCCCCATCATCGCCTGGAACCCAGGCTACGCACACCAGAGGTGTGTGGGGAAGGATGTGGGGGGGATTAGCTATGGAGAAAAAGAGAGAAAAGGAGGAGATGCAAATAAAGGTATGGGAGGGGAAAGAGGGCAGGTTAAAGATTCAAAAGCAAAGAATCAAAGAGGGAGGCTGACGAAAGATGGGCGTGATGTGGCGTAGGTGAGGGCCTGTGATATGGAAATGACTGGAGGGAGATGAAGAAATGCCTGGATAAAAGCCAGAGGTCATATGGTACAGATATTAAAGTGAGAAGAGGTTGATGCAGGGGACTGAGAGGAGAGGTGACCGATAGAAGGTGGGAGAAATTAAGCGAGATGCATGGTGGTAGCCAAGGTATAGGCAAGAGTCAGAGGGAGGCTAGAGAGAGCAACAGAGAATGAAAGAGAGATGCCAGCCTCAAGTGGCATTTTTTGTCGGTCGGGAACATAAATGTCAGATGCATCCTTCTACTCCCCTCTCAACCTTTTCCTATTTCAAATCCCCTCAGCACCTTTTCAACCTTCCCCCTGCTCCTTCCTCTCCACCTCCTGTGGCCCTTCTCGATCTGCCCGCCTCCCTCCATCTCCTGAGAGCAGTGCCAGCGGTAATTTTGCTTTCAGAGACACGAGAAGGCCGCGGAACACATGGAGACACGGGCTGCTCAGTTACCATGGTATCGCTGGCCAAGAGGAATGGCGCCAAGATGCGCGTCTGCGTGTGCACCGGGGTGTACAGGTGTGGGCGCGAGCGTGCACTCTCGAGCACGTCTACACGGCCGGGTAATGGGTGTTTAGCAGGCCTGCCAGACTTGTCCCAGCCACCGCTCTCCCAGACTACCAGGTTCTCCTGACCCTCTGCGGCAGCCCAAGGACACACTCCTGTCTCTCTAATTAAAACACAACCCTGACACACACTGCACGCACACACACACACCCTGCAGGTCTGCAGCTTAAAATAACCTTAAAAGGAACAAGCAGAGCCATCATCCCCTGCACTCAACACCTCTTCAAAATCCACTCAGCGTTTTCTCACCAGGCAGCTCGCGGGCAGCCTCTGCCTCAATCTGCAGGAAGAGTCGCAACAACAAACAGCATCTCCAAATACTGCGCTCGTTTATTAGACAAGTCATCAAAGGCAGCTGCATTTATTATTGCATGACCTTCCAGGAACTATGGCACTGCTACTGCTACTGTGCACTTGAAAATAATTGACTGCAGAACCATTGGCTGCAAAAACCACAACACTGTCTCTTTAAGGCTGTCAGAGCAGCTGTGGTTTAACAAACAGACAAATGTCTGTTTGTTAAACCAATGCAAAATATTACTGCTCGTCTATTTTTATTGCAAAACTGTAGGCGGACAGTATTTTGCAGCATTATGCCTCACCATGCTTTTTTTCCATTATTATTCTTTTTAACCATTGTGACCACAATTAAGTCTTTCACAAGTGTTTGCAAGTCCATCACTCTGCATGGCCCACACAGTCTCTTACTATTGTGGCATCATACAGAATTTAACATTAGTTACGTGTTTTCGCCTAAGCTGAGGATATAGCACTGAATATTTTCTACACGTGGAGCAATCGGAAACCTTGTGTGATTTAAGGAAGGTAAGTAACGTGCGTGGATGTCGCATGTGACATCCGGGATTGAGACAGCCTCTCCACTTCATCTTCCAGCAGACAATTTAGCATGTTTACTTCCTCATTAAGCGCATGAGGGACCCTGATGGAGGAATCCCAGGGAGGCAATGGTGTCCTGTCACTGCAGGTTACTACTGCAGCATGATTTAATGGAGCTGTCTGTCAGAAGGCTGAACAACAGTCTGTCAACCAACAAGGAGAGGTTACACGCACACTCGCAAGCACATACACAGACTCCCAAAAAAGAAAAAAACAAAGCAAAAAACAAAAAAAAAAACCCCACAATGGAGATGGACTGTCAAAACTCCCTCTTTTACTTGCTCTCTCTGTTTCGCTTTCCCTCTTAAACACATGCACGCAAGCAGTCGCACACGCAGGCACACAGGGAAAAAGAAGAAAAAATCGAAACGCTAAAGCACATATGTCCAAAAAGGTTCTGGCAAGAGCTGAGACAGGCAAGAGATGAACACGGAAGCGCTCCGAGCACGTACAGAGAAATCGGCAGTTAGAAAAACACACATCACCGGCAGCCCCCCCACCGAGAGAGGAGATGAGTGCCAGGAATACAGTCGCTGCATCAAGCGGCACAGGTGTTATCAGAGCGCTTTACAGGAGATCCCGCCAAACAAAGTACTACTGTCATCTCTGCACAAGTAGCAGCATGGAAATCAACCCAAACAAATGTAATGAACGGTTCACAAAGTATTTAGCAGATTAGGTGGAAAAACTCTATGCATGATGGGGGCCCAAATCCAAAGCTCATTACATGTGGCACTGCATTAGGAGCTCACACGAGCCAGTGTACAGCTCTATCCCTCAGCTCAAGTCTGATTTCTATCCCCTGCTACCCAGTGAATGAGGTAGAGAGCAATCACATCAGCCAGGCATCGGGCATCTGCTATAAAAGCCTTTCTTTATTGTATATTTCCAGCGTCATTCCAAACTGGCAGGACAGAGAGCTCTGATTAGCATCAAAGCCTTTGATTGCCCCACTCAACAATCAGCGCCGCTCTCTCATATGATGCCTGCCGTGGTGCGAAACGAACAGTGTGTGCGTGTGCGAGAGAGTGCGTGCGACTGGTGAGAGAGGCGAGAAATTACGATAAATCGCGAACAAGTCAAAATGACCCCCCCCCCCATAATGCACGAACATACGTGCATTAGCATGTGTCAGCCCACGCCTTAATCTCTCGTGATGAACCTAAGTGGTCTTCTAATACGCCAGCCTTGAAGCCCATCTTTTGATGTTGCACATTGCAGCAAAATCCTCTGGTTTGAACATTTCACTCTGGCCCCGACAAAAACGGGCTGCTTCTTTAAAGATACCTCTCTCTGTGGCTAAATATGATTAGCTGCAGAGGACATTGTAGCTCTCTCCACAGCTAATACATTTAGTATGGATCGTCTGAGGGGGTAAGGATACAGCTAGGAGAGAGATCAATATTCTAAGTCAGAGTCTGTCTGGAGAGGAGGAACCATGCTGGGAGATGGTTAACTGTTCTAAAGCAGCAAATGCTGTCTGGAAGCAACGAATGCCAGGAATCCCACGATATTGAACACGTCTTCAAAAAGGTAATGCTTAATGCTCAAGCTGGGCGATAAGTTACGCTGAGTGTCTACATCAAGCAAGGTGCTTGTTGAAGATTTGCTGTGGATATCTCCAAGGATGAGAGATTATATAAGGCAAATCTGGATGATTCCTTATATTCTATAGTGCACCACTTAAGACCAAAGCCCCATAAGGGCCTTGCCTCCGTAGGGCTGATGTCAAAGTGGTGCTCTAAATAGAGAAAAGGGTGTCCTTTGAGATAGAGGGGAAAGGACCCAGATTTAAGTGGCTTCATTTGCATGCGTGAATCCCTCGCTTGAGCCCATTTGAATCGTGCACACCGGCCGCTGCAGACACACATGGACATGCACACAAACTTCCCAGCGCGCACACACACACACTTAGCATAGACACATTCTTCCCCTTCTTTTTTCCTAGCGTCAGAGGACATTAGCGCTGCATCTATTTCTGG
>VUQG01021707.1:68801-84324 GCA_015106755.1 Etia nguti | reverse complement strand
CTGGTATATAATGATGTGCTACGTGATCGCTAGCGACACAGCCATGTTAGCATAACATAAACACAGTGAAGCTGGAGGATGAACGCTAACTTTTTTCCACTCGATAAAGGCTTCCCGATGGTTAAGGACAAATGCAATCGTATGGTAAAATGCTGTAAACGGACCAAACTTCAGTCAGGAGAACAACTGCGATAATCCATCCACAATACGAGGTTAGTCATTAATATACTGCAACAACATGGGAATAGAGCAGCTGTGAGAGAATTCAACATTAATGAATCAATGGTACGGAAGTGGAGAAGCAAGAAGAATGAGTTGAGTAAAGTTTGACTTATCTGACTTTTTTGTTTCTAATGCACCTTATAATCCGGTGCGCCTTATGGTCCGAAAAATACGGTAATAACTTATTGCATCCATCCCTCTTGGCTGCCAAAGCATGCATGCTATCACAGTTCAACATGGAAATTAAACTGATGGATTAAATTAATTAGGTGAGGGTACACTTGGCTGGCAGAGGGTACATGAAGGCTATTTTTAGCCCTCTGTATCCTGTGTGTGAGGAAAGCTTGCTGTGACTTAGTAGGTTTATTAAGGCAGGGAAGGTAGGCCACATCTGGTGCACAGCTCGAAAACTCTTACCAGCCAGCAGGATGGAGATTTTACTAGAACAGTCTCTTCCCTGGAATCTCTATCCCACTCACAGCAGCTCAGCTAAATAACAGTTTGGAGGATTTAAAAGGTCACGATCTTAATAAACTGAGAAGACCCTCCCTTTTCAAATGCTTTAACCTTCTGTTAAGTATCACCATTATAGTCTATTCTTAGAAATAGTAAGTCTCCCTGGAAATGTGCAGTGGGGCAGGGGTCACCTCCTTTCTCTAATGTTCTGTCCCCTGTATTCAAAGTGATTCTATCCACTGCACCTATTTTTGGTGTTTCATTTTTCAGCCTGAAGTGCTCCAGCCATTCAATCAAAGACATGACCTCTATGTCAGATAAGCATACAAATGAAGCACTATGGCTTTTGGCCACATTCCACTCCGTGGCCGAGGACTGAAGCAGGAAGGATGAGCTGTGCTGTGCTGGGTGTGACTGGGCTGTAGTCAGTGTTACTGGAAGTGTTTTGGTGAACTAAACATTGAGTCAGATGTTCAACACTCTCAGCAGAGCTAGGCTAAATAGAAGGTGAGCATTAGATAATCCATTAAAACCAGACAACCGCACAGGACTGGAAAAAACTCACCAGAGTCTCATTAATGTTATCTCAACATGTGCTATGCTTTAAATGTAGCATACTGCAATTAAAAGACTATTGATTCAAAGATGATCCAAGCCGTCACGCTCTGCTATTTGCTGATCTTAGAAGAAATTTTGCAGTGTGGTGTTTACTGCCTCTGTGGCAGAGAGCACTGCGGGGGGTCTGGCCGATGCAGAAGCATATGTAGGAATGATAAACAGGCTAAGTAACCTTATCGCTTCAGTTAACATAAAGACCCTGACAGAATGGCAATAAGCTTGATGTAGTTTGCGCAGATCAATAAATGGATGGTTTCCATGTCACATCCTATTTAAAAGTGGCATTAGCACACCAATAAACCAAAGAGCAGCTTCAAAATTGCAGGCTTCAAGCTGCTCTTTGGCTTTTCATACACCCGAAAATGTGACCACTCATAAATCCCTGGGCTTCGAGCTGTGTTAATGTAAAGCTGTTTGTCTACAACAGCATGCATACTACATGCTGCTGTATGAATTACATATATGATCCATTTTGAACATTTATACTAATGTAACCCTTTAGTCTTTTGTTTAAGGCAACAGCGCCCACGGCATGTAGTTTGTAAAGTGTAACATACAGCATTTGAGGTGTGTAAGAAACATGTAACATACAGCAGGTGTGGAGTTTGTCTGCATATGTAAAGGGCCCTAACAAACAGCAAGTGTACCAAGAATTAAGGCGCAGTCCCATGTAAACTACTTTCTGGCTACTTTCAGAGTGAGTCTGGCTCACTCTGAACTTAGGACTGCATTAAACCCCTGCAATAGTCTAGCCTATAGAGAGATCTACATTAGCGTATACAAGCCCAAGGGATCACAGTTCTGCTGACATCAACACAGCAATCAGTGACCTGTGATCATGAGGCACTGCAGTGAGCATCTCTCTCTCTCTCTCTCTCTCTTTCCCTCTCGGTCTCTTCACCCCCGTAAAGACTGATCCAGTTCACACAGGTACACACACCCTCCAAAAGCAATCAGTAGGTTTATAAAGGCGTAAAAAGCCAGATGCCTTGTTAGCAGCAAAAAGAGATAGCGGACACTTTTCAGCATGCATCTGAAATCTGCCTCCCTGCATGTAGACTTTTTACAAACACTTAACAACATGCAATCTAAAGCATTTTATTTCCTGGCTGCTGGAAAGCCTTAGCGCAGACACACACACACACACGCACACACACACAGCTCCTGATAAGCTACGCAGCAATACAGTCCCATATATGTGCTAGGAGAGGGGCTGGGATACACACCTGTGAGTCGCCCCATACACTGGCTGCCTCTTGTAGGAGACGTGTGAGGTTGATTGTCCTGGCTGGCCCAGCATGTTAGCTGCAGGTCTGTGATTTGCTGTGCTGTGCTCGTCTCAGTGGTGCCTGTGTGTGTGTACTTCTCTCAGCTGGTAGTGCCGCTGTTGCTGACGTCCTCTGCTGAGCCCCGTGGCGTCAGTTCATTCAAAACATCCTCCTTCCCGCCTTTGCTGCTTAGGTGGAACTAAAAATATATGCAATCACCGAAGTGTCCCCGGTTTCTGAGTGATACCCATGTCATTGGTATTATGGAGGCCAATCAACCTTCACCAATAAATCTTTTAAGAGCTCCCAAAGTACAAACTAACACCACAGGTACAAAGAATAAGCCATAACAATATAATCATAATCTCTTCCCTATTTCCCTCCCATTAATGTTACTCTTTTCTTCCTCAGCTCTCCTCCTTCTCTCTTCTAATATATGCGTTCCTCAGCAGAGCTCTGTCGCCAGAGCACTTCCCTGAACTGGATGCTCTCTTTGCTCCATTCTCTCTGCAGTCATGCAGCCAATACACAGCATAGAAGGGGGGAGTTAAGGAGGAAGGAAGGAAGGATGGATGGATGAGGAATTGAAGTAAGAAAAAGAGATGAGGGGGTGAGGAAAAGTGAGAGAATGGGTAGCAGCATCCAAAATGCTGCAGTGAGAGTACTAACTGGGACCAGAGAAAAACTCCTACATTAGCTTCTCTTCACAGGCTCTCTGTAAAATCCAGGAATGATTTTAAAATCCTTCTCCTGACATACAAAGTCCTGAATGATCACGTCCTATCACTTCTGAAAGGGGACCTATTGTGCTTTTTCTTACTTTCTCTAATAGATATATTGTTTCAGTCGTGGTTTCTCATATGAAACATGGCCAAAGTTTCAAAACTGCAGTCAGTCAGTGTGCAAGGGCCCAGACTCCACACTCCTCTAAATGCAGACAGTTTCAGACAGTGTTTTTTCTACTCTTGAACCCGTATACTTTCAGTGACACAATGTCCTTAATAAAATCATTTCAGGTGCACAGAACCAAACCTTGGGAGGAGCAGCCAACCTGGAAAAAACGGGCTTAAAGGCACTTGTTTTAGAAAGGATAATAAAGGGGGCTGCACCAACGCCCAGTATAAGATAGAAAAGGATTATTTACGACTGTGAAACGTGCAAAGCTGTTCTAGTAGAGTACTAAAATAAATATATCTTAAATATCCAAAAATATCAAAGTAAGTGTTTTAGCAAGTACAATGAGAGCTGAAGCATCCAGATATCAGGCCCCTCTCGTGTGGGACAAGCTCTCAGCTTGGGTTTGGGAGGCAGACCCCCCCACCCCCCTTCTGTACTTTTAAGATTAGGCTTAGTTTTTTTTTTCTTTTTTATAAACCCTTAGTTATGCTGCAATAGGCTCAAGCAGATGGAGGTTCTACCATGATGCACTGAGCACCGCTCCTCTTTTTCCCCTCGCTCTTACTCCCCCGCGCTACTATGTCTTTTCTCACTACCGCAGTTTGTGCTATGTCCTGTTTGTTGTTCGTCATCTCTTTATGCTCTTGTCTTTCCACTGGCTTAAAACAGATGGCTGCCCCTCCCAATCATTTGACTGCTAAATTTGGAATACTTGAAAATCTTACAATATGAAGAGCACTGCAATTACTTTTGTTGTGATTTAAGGCTATACTATTAAAACTGAACTGAGCTGAAGTAAGTACTAAAAGTATACTGTATACTATGTTGTAAACTCTTATTCTGCCAGATAGCATGATGCAAAAGTTTATTACATGAAAAGGAGATGACTACAGTTTATACTCTATATTTCCATGTTACCAGTCTCTACAAATGATCTTCCAGTGATGTTTTTCTTTTGCAAACATGACCTCAGTCCTTCTGCATAGGCACCATGGGAGAATACTGTCCGACAAGATGAATTTAAACACCAAGAAAAGACAAAAGGGGAACATTTTGCATAGAGGAGACATCAGGTAACATGAGAAAGTGAAGACTATAAACCAAAGAGACTGACGACTATGTCATGCTACAAATGCCTTCAATTAGCTATTAAAGCAGTTAGGCTTTAAGTGAAAATTAAGCTGAGGGCACCTGAGCACACAAGTACACACATGAACATGTAGTCGATGTGTCCTGCCGCTGCTGCGCTCATTCCCTTAGTTTCACCCTCTGCTGCGCTTTCTCATCCATCTCCACACTCCTTCACATCTCATTAGCATACCACAGGAGTCAAAGGCATGGCGCTGCAAGTAAAGATTCAACACTGTGGCGATAATACCAGTCTGTCAGATGTCTGGGTCCGACCACCACCAAACGCCATCTGAATTGTGTCCTAGCCGCCTCTTTCAAAATATTCATGTATCGCACTGCACAGTTTTTAAGGTAATTAATTGAATTGCATGGACTAACGCCAACATACAAATCGTATCAGATGTAAAACAGCTTCTTCTTCCTATAAATATAATGGTTGTTGTCAGTACTACTAGATATGAAGCGACAAGAGGCTACAGGTACACTCTCACCAGGACTGATATCAAACATAGCACATCAAGCGTACGAGGCCAGATACACACAAAAATGAGCCCACACCTTATAAACAGACACAGAGTTCATTCTAACTTTCAAATGACTGTCTTTGTATTCAAACATCAAGCAAGTATCAGCTAAAAGCGATTGAGCTACAACTGTAGAAACGGGGTAAGTGTACTTGTTAAGTTACTGCTTTTGACTGATCTGGTCCCTGATTGTTAGCGTAGTATTTAGCCATATCTTTTGCCGTTTTAATTATCTCTGTCTCTCCTCTACATGCCCTTTATCTTTGTTATGTTGGGGAGCTGTAGAGATGCAGGCAGACACTGCGTGCTTTACAGAAGGGTGGGGGGATAATGAATGTACACATATTCATACATCTGTGGGTGGCTCACCAACACCCCGTCATCACATTGCTAAGATCAGTCTGCTGAGTCGCATCTGATATGTGAATTCTAAAGTTCTGTCAACTCATTCCTCTATTTTATATTATAGCTGCCAAAGCTGACTGGGGAACACCCCAGTGCTCCCCAACATTAAGTCTGCCACTGTCTGTAATAAATTAACTACTATGCAGATTTCTCATTCTAAATTAAACCATGCAATAGAATATATAAGTAATATTCACCCAGCAGAATTAAATATTAATACATTGAAAGGGCAATCACTGCATTGCATTATATACTACCGGAAATTAACACTGTTTTCTTGATACTACGCTTTGCTTTTAATACTTTCCTACTTAGAGGTTTTGAATGCAGACGTTTTATTTGTAACACAGTAGTTTACCACTGTGATACTACTGCCTGATTTACAGTAGGTGACAGATCAGAATACTCAGAAACTAGCTGCACAAGCAGTAGCGCTTCAAAAAGTGTGAAACTACTGAAATTAATCTATAAGAAGAGAATGCAGATCTGTGCAGGGTACTTGAGCACTTAGATAAGTAATAAAATTACAAAGAGGACAAAGCAATGAAACATTTTAATGCTTGCAATAAAAAGCTGCATCCATATGATGAAGTGAACAAGAGACAGAATAATGCATTTCTTCAAAAGTTGAAACTGTTTGTAAAACAGGTCATTCTATTTTTGTCCCAAGACAAATATGTTGGACATTACAGTCACTAAGTATATAATAGACTAATCGTCATACTCCTGGCTTGCTTCTAAAAACTATAAAATCCTATCTCTGCACATGTTTCTACTCACCAGTTTGTGATCAGACGTAATGCAGTGAGTCCACTTGAAAAGCTTCAAATGTCCACATCTGTCCTCATTTTGAAGACAACCAATAGGGAGTGTCCCTTTCTGCTCTCTTAACATATGAAAACTGAGCTTGTTAAAGTGTATGCTAGTGGGTGTGCTAGAAAGTAGACAAAGAGGGGTGTCAGATAGGAGCATAACTGCTGTTTCAGCCCTCTCTCTCTCTACTCTTGATCAATCGGTAACACTGGCGGCCCTTACAGAATACAGCTCTACTTATGCTCACTGGGGAATAATAAAATAACACTTTGCTGCTTAGTGTTGATGCAGAAGCTGGTGATGAGAAAAAGGGATGGACCTGGCCTGCAACAAAACTCTAAAGATGCCACTCTTTTTGATTATCACAGATGAATAGTTATCACCTCTTTGTGGTGTCCAGCAAAGTGCTGACCTTGGTCTCTGACCGCAACCAGAGCCTTCCGTCTCACCCAGAGTCCTCTTTATCAGATCACATCCCAGTCCGCCTGGGGGAGAGAGGGATGGATGGAGAGCAAACCTGAGTGGCTGGCGCAGGCTGCTGCAGTGCCGGTTCAATAATCCACAGACAGACATATAGATAAGAGCAGAGGGCTGAATGAAGGTGGTCAAACCTGAGGGTAGGTCAATCCATACGATGTCGATATCCATAAACTGCTTTTATCCCGGCTACCGTATAACAAATTAAGGTTTTTAATTTACTGTATCTGATCCATCCGGTTAGCAAACAAGAAACCCACAACACAACAAAAAAAAAGGCTTGAATTAACAGACTCTCAAATAGCTCAGAGAAACGGGACGTTCTGACATTTAGCTATACCTTACAGGACAAATACAAGAAAGGGGTAATCACACTGTAGGATGACTGGTGAATTATTATATCTTGTTAAAAAACAAAACAAGCTTGTAACGCAAGCTTGAGTTAGATGCTGCCATAGGATGAAACCACAATAAAAAAATATATATATACCTGATTCAACATTTTATGTGTAATCTCCACCATCTGACCTTGTCATTGGCAGAGATGAAAAAAAAAGTGTGATAAACCACCAAACTGTCAATAAGTGCTTTGGTTAAATGTACAAAGACGCGACAGCAGTATCTAGTGGCTACATGCAGAACAGCACCATGGTTCTCCTGCTAGTTCTTCAGCAGGTCTCATTGATCCGATGACAGTCGAGAGCCGGTGCAACATCGCAGAGACTGCAGTTTAAAAAATATGAATAAATTGCTTAAAATTAGCACTTTTTCATCACTATATAACTTACACACAATGACTGGAGGCAACGCCAGATCACAGCAGGTTTTAATTAATCAATCAAAGATTTAGAATCGAAAAAAGAAGCACTGAGGAAAGGCTCATGAATACAAAATTAGCCACGCATCTCTGGCATCTCCGCACTAAGGCAAATTAAATTGGATCGGTTTGCAAGAAATCACACAGCTGTGTGGTCAATGTGCTCGATAAATGCTGCAGTGAGAGAAATTGCTCAAACCCTCACATCTGCTCTCAGTAGCAGTGGTCGGGCCAGTCTTTTCATTTCTTTTCTTTTTTTTTCCCCGCACTCAATATTCCATTAATGGGAACAGCAATATTCAATCAAGTAATCCACAATAAGCAACATTTTCTCACAGCTCATACACTAAATCTGTTGCTAACATAAGCTTATTGAAGTGTTTGGTTTTTCAGCCTTCACGTGATGTTCCTCTTGTAATATATCAGCAGTAAAGCACCCTGCATGAAATTTCTAGAAATTTATCTGATTATCTGCAGAGAGATGGAGCATGTAGGATATCGGATCATGTGCATTGTAGGATGCGCTGTAGCAATTAATAAGCAATTGTATAATAACCTTTTTCTCCACATGGTTTAGCACAACAAGCTGCAAATTCTGACAAATATAGCCTTCACATTCACCACTTTTTAGCACACAGCTGTGTTAGATTCTAAGCAGAAGCTGAGAACATAAGAATTCATTGGCAGTGTTTCTGATATTTACTCGATTGACAGCTCAGCCAGCTTCACTTTGCCCACTGGTCACAAACTTTTTCCTGTTTGTCTTTTTTCACCGGGCAGGTAGTGTACAGGCGGGTTTGTCATAACCCGCAGCTTTGTTTGTTTGCTTGTTTTTTTTGTTTTGTTTTTTTAAGATAGAAAAGGAAAGTGCAGAAAAAGCAAGAAAACTGCTGAAACACCTAATAAAGAATGTGTGGCTGTATTCATTTAAGCAAGAGCTAAAGCTCTTTTATGTTAAATTATGACCCATTGCTAATATTTATAATACTATAATTAATAACAATAAGTATATTTTTCATCCTTTTGACCGCTAATCCGGTTCAGGTGGGTTGGATAAGGGGTGGAGGTGCAGCGGAGCATATCACAGCTGACAACTGGAAAGAGGTGGAGTACAGCCTTGACAGGTCACCAGTCCATCACAGGGCTAACACAGAGAGACAGACAATTCATAGTCACACTTATTTTAGACTTACCAGTTAGTCTAACATCAAGAGCTTTAGACTGCAGGAGGAAACCCACAGAGTCACATGTAGACCATGCAAATATTACACAGAAAGCCTAGCAGTCCAGTTCAATTCAAATAAACTGCTCTTGTGGCTTGTCTGTGGTAGTTTTAGCACATGCTCTGTTGCAGATTCAGAGTATATTATAAATGCACATAGTTAGAAAATTAAAAGATTTTTACTCAGCTTATAAAATTTTACTTTACTGGACACACAATCACTGAAAATCAGTGGCATTACAATGCAGTCCTGTATTTGTGGCAACACAGGAACACTTACTCACATTTAATCAACCTTTATACTGCTTATCACTTTAAAGCAAACTCTGGGTAAAATACAAAGTATTGCACAAACAAAATGTAAGTTTTCTTTCTTTTCTTTTCCCATGTTACGGAACATCCATCATTTCCTTTGTGCTAACTAATCACTTCTCCTGTCACCCGTCTGGTGAGATGAGGACACGGTGGGACCTGCTTCTCTCTGCAGTGGCTCCAGTCACACTCAGGCTCTGACAGAATGCGGCAGAAAGAACTGTCATCTGAATTTAATCAGAGAGAGGGTATACAAACTGCTTTTCCTCCAGAGAGGCAGCTGAAATTACTACGGTCCAGTGCCTCTTTCTTTAATAACTTGAAAAGAGTTGTAAATGATAGCTGACAAAAATGCTGCATGTTTCGATTTCTGTCACACCTTCCTGCATGCTAGTTAAAGTCAAAGACGGCATGCTTTACCATGATCATAGTAATGTAGTGACATAAAAACACTAATCAGGCACAGAGATACAATTCAAGGCCAAAAAAAAGTATTACCTTGTCTCAATCTGCCTCTCCTTCTCCATATTGGAGAGCTCCAGCTCAGCAACCACCTTTGTTTCATGATCAGCCCCGTCAGTCTCGCGCCTGAGGGGCAGACAACTGCAACAGCAGGTCCCCATCCCAGCTCGGGCATCTCCCCTGCCCTGTTTCTGCTCTGACTCCTGCTGCTCCAGCTCTGACTTCTCAACCTGCTCAAGTCATCTAAACAGTGAATGACTCATTCTACATAATGTACATCATCACACAGTGCACACCTCAGGCCTGCGGTCCAAACAAGGCCTGATGGAAAGCTTCCTCTGTATTCTGCAGAACAAAAGCCTACTGTACCAGACACTAAATCTGCTCTTTGTTTTCATCATCTTTATTCAGTGCACCGCTTCAGTCTCCATCCCTATTTGTAGGCCCAGGCAATACTGAGCATTATTTATTTTTTTAACTGCCACAAACCCTGTAATAAGTCATTGTGGACATGATGTTGACAATACGGCCCTTTTTTAGAAAATCACTCTGACCTCAAATAAAAGTCCTGGCTGCCTCACAAGTAAGTCGTGAAGATGGATGCAGAAACATAAGAGCTTTAGACATGATCTACTGATAATAACAACAGTCAACATAAATAACCCAGCAAAAGTGAAAGCACCTGCTATCTCACCAGCAGCACATTTGCAAATCCTTGGCCAAGAGTCCAAATATCAATTTCACTGTCCGTGCATTTGCTGCTAAGATGACATTATCAGGTTCGCTGCTGCCTTTCTCACAGATTAATGATTCATGCTTCTAAGCAAGTTTATCATATTGTTTGTGTGTCTGTGTTGTCCATGTAGTTTGCATGTGTGTGAGTTTCAAACAAGAAAAAAAGAAATCCAAGAAGATCTTTTGCAGACTGGCAAAATAGCAATACATCATATTGCTTTTTCAAGTACCCTGCAATGCATTAAGCCTGTTGGTGTGTATTTTAATTCCAAGAATACCACAAAAGGGCTGTTCAGTAAAAAAAAAAAAGAGAAAAAAAAAAGAAGAAAAAATTAGGCTTGATCCATCGTCCAAAAGAACCCAGACTGGTCTGAATCATTCAAATATTTGGTTTTCCATATTTTATTTACACAAACCAAGACCACAAGAGCTGTACTACTTGTATAGCTACATCACCAGCAATAACACCATAAATATATCTTGTCAAAGCTCTAGACACCTATAGGTTACAAAAAAACCCCAAAATCATTTGGTGAAGTCACATAAAAACGACCAGCCTCAGCGAGCTCTATTGTGCAAAACACAGACCAACATGAAACTTTCCTCAACATGAAATAATTAAAAACTCAAATCATCACAAGCCTCGGAATAGAAAGTATTGCCAAACAGGAGTCGACTATAAATCCCTCGTTCTAGGGTTGGAATGTGAACTCTCTGCCATCCCTACTACACTATTGTTAATGAATCATTCTAGGTCTCAACTGACCCCCTGCAACGCCCGAGTATAGCATTTTTGGAGTGTTGTCTTAGACTACTGCTGAGTTAGTTAATGTATTTCATTAGCTTGCTGTTACTTTTCACGGTTTTCACACATATAAAAAAGGACTGAAAAAGAAAGAGAACTAAAAAAGCTCCCCCTCTCTCTTTCTCGCCACACCAGTGGCAGTATATCTGTATCCTGAAGAGGTGCAACACAGCTGTTCTGACACGAAAACAACACATATTACCTCACATATCACACATTGTGTGTGGACAGTGCTCTTTTAAAACCCATCATTTTGTATAGCTTTGGAGTAAACCACTAGTAGGACTGTTTTTTTTTCCCCCACAATCACAATATTACCATAATTTTAACGGATGTTTATTTTTCCAGTTATATAAACCCAATTAAAACATTTCTGGTTGATGCTTCAATAAACTTTTTCAATATATTCCCCAATCAGTAGTGTAGTAAAAGACAAAGCCAATCTGGCAGAGCAGTTCCTTCAATATGTTGTTTTACTCCCTATCACAAACGCATCTCTTTTGTTTCAGCTATAATTTAAAATTTTCAAAATGTTTCGGAAAATTGCTTTACCATTTAATGCTTTAGAAGATATATCTGTGGTAACTTGATGCACTCATGTCAAAATCCCTGCTTAGTGGTTAGTGCTGTACAGTATAAGAATAAACAGTTAACAAGCTACCCTGAAATTCAAATGTTCTAAAGCTACACTAAAAGTGATGCTATCAGATTCTGAAGACACAGAGTATGGTTCCTATAGCAGTCTGTACAGCCTAATGGATGCAGTTTAACAAACACAGCCGGCACAGGTGGACAAGAAAAAAACACTACAAATGAAACATGTGGAGCAGAGCTGATTTTCAGATAAAACCAACCTTTGTTGAAGCAAAACTTGTGCACTGATCCCCGTATGTTTCTTCGTGACCTCCCACGGCACTAGAAACTTTCAAAGCATGTACTTTTTACAACTACAACCAGCAGAAACACAAGGTCATTCAACTACAGTTGGCTTTACTGACGTCAATAGACGACATTGGTAAGGTTTAACATCCAAGGATAACATCTGACATCACTTAATCTGAGAGTTGACCATTTCTGACAGAATGAAAGGTTTGATCATGTCACTTGAGACTTCCTGCTTCTTTGCCTCACTGAGAAACAAAGAAACTGGACTAGCTTCCTGCCTCAGGGCCAAGGAACACCAGTTGGGAAAACAATTTTTTTTTTTTAAAGTGATACCTGTCAAAGACTAGTTGTCTCATACAGGGTCCTGTACAGAGACACATACTAAGTTTTACTTGACTTTAAAGCTTTAAAACTTAATGCCAGGAACCAAAACTATAATACTTCAAGTTTTTTTTCCTTTTTTTTTTCTTTTGACAGAAGACAAATTAACCCTTACAGTTAATTTAACTTACGAGCTTTGGAAAAGAAAAGCTTGTTTATTGCCCCTTTGACCTTGTTTGTTCCATCTATTTTGGCAATGATGTTGTGGCCTCAGCAGTGAGGCCTGGATTTGATGTGTTAGCAGAAAAAAGAATGCTTCAGCTTCATTAAGACAGGGTTATGATAAAGGCCTGTAGGGACATTAAACTTCTTTGTTTTCAATTTCCTGTTTTTAGAAAAACCTGCTTCAAAACATCTCATGGCTAATTAACTCAAAGTACTGATCAAAAACGTCAGCTATTTAAAAAAAAATGCAAGCACAAACTAAAATCATAACAAGCTGTGGGACAAAAGCAAGATAAATATTCATCAGAAATCTCAGACAACGATGAAATATTGACGGAACTTTCTGAAAGGTAACTAAATTTGAGAAAGAAGCTGAGTGAGCCTTTTTTTGGTGTAAAAGCTAAGAGAGATTCAGTGTGGATTTCAAACACTTCCGCCTGGACTGGCCCACAGCGTTGTTAACCCGTTCAACAATGTAAACTGTGTCCTCAACAGGACGCCATTGTACCTTGGCGTGGTAATTTTCTCCCTGGGGGAGCTATAGAATTGCACTTTTCTTATTCTCAGTGAGTGCCAGTGAAGTGGACGAAAGTGAACCTTAGTGTACTCAGTTTCCCCAGTTTTTGTAAGTAATGAGATAATAATACATAGTGTTTACTAATCACTATTAATATTATTATTTATGTTATGTCATGAGTTTGTGTAATGAAAAAAATTGTTATTGTATGTCAAAGCCAATGGCATATCAGCTCTCAGATCTGAGTGTCCTTTGGCATCAGTCCCTGATGTATCATGCAACAGTGAGACAGGGCTCACTATAATAATGATGATAATACTAATACTAACAATAATAATAATAATAATAATAATAAACTTTCTTTATATACTTGCATCTTTAAAAAAAACAAAGCTTATAAAATCCTTCGACAGAAGTGAAAAAGCAGCATACTCAAAGGATAGATTTAAACAGGAAGCCTAGAGAAAAAGTCCTCCGAAAACACGTGTATACAACAAAGAGAATAAAAGACATAATTATATAAATGAAAGACTAGAGGCAGGCAATTAGCATGAAAACTAAAACCAAAAGATAAAAGAAATCACATGTAACAGAACCACTTAAAAGAAAGTCTGGGTTTTAAGAAGTAAGTCTGTGAGCCTGATCTCTTCTGGCTGATCATTTGTAAACCAATGGGACCTGACTGTAAAAGCATAGTCATGGTTAAGTTGTACTTGACGCCAAACCACATTTTTCCTAAATCTAACAAAGCAAGCAGACCTAAACAATCAAACAGCCAAAGATAAGGTAAACAAGTCATCACGTGCAGATCTTTTAACTATTCCCAGAATTACATCTAAGTGTGCTGAGGGTGCTTCTTTAGAACAAGCTGCCCGCTGACCTGAGGTCAGTTATAACTGTGTCTGCAGAAAATTTAGCATACTTTAATGTAGCTTGTTTCAGAAGCAAACTCAAACCCTTTTCATTCTCACAGGCTTACACTTAATTATTGTGTGTGTGTGTATATGAGACACAAATTCCCTTTGGGGTTTGCTTAGGAAGGGCATTTGGTTAAATACCACCACCACTCTATCTGCCTCCTTATAGACAGAGTATAAACATCTATAAACCGTGGATGGTTTGTTGTCATGGTACCCCCCACCAAAACGAGTTGGCCTCCAGGATGTGAAGGGTATGGGTCTGACAGGGCTCCAGGTGTACTAAATTGCCCTCAATGTAATGACGGGGGGAGATGTGAGATGCTGGGATTGCAAGAAGAGGCTACTCAAGCTTTTTTTGTTTTTGTTTATTCAGAATATCGTGTCTTTTATGTCTTGTCGACCAAATATTGAATTGTCCACAGGGTGAGCAACTGCGACTCAAGACATGAGTGCATGTGCTGGCGCAAATCTTCAGAGTAAAGACTGAGTGAGTGGAAGCCGGGTATTCAGGACTTCACAGCAAGGGTCGTTGGCCTAGCGAGCCCAGAGCAGTCCAGATAAGCCCACACTTCTTATCATGCCTGATGGCCAATATTTATACCTGGTATGTGCGGCGCCACTCTCCGATGGCCCCTAGAGTGATCCGAGATGATTGTTTTAAGCACACAGACACAGAGCGGTTCGGTGATTGTGACATTGTAAAGCTGGAAATGTAAAACAAAACCATTAATTATTAAAAATTGTTACCTTTTTCCCAAAATTGTCTTACTTTCCTTTTACTTAGATTAATCTACACCCATCAGACTAAAGACACAGACCTCTTTCATCTGTAACATTATGTTCAGGGATTGAAGCGGGTTGATTTTGGAAGATGGTTTTGAAATTGGGTCACTCCCTGGGAGATTTGCTGGAAGTATGACAGCCTGACGAACTCTATTTCAATCTGCTGCCACACATGACAACAGTCTCACCCATTAGCTTGGACAATTTTATCCTTTCCACATTTCAGCCTCAAAATAATGTGAGTGTGTCAGAAGTGCTGTGAGTAAAATTTCCCTAATGAAAATATACTTAATTTGTACAACGTGAGCCTAAGTAAATCATTCTCAGATCAGCTGAGAAAATCTGAAAACGTTACACTTTTGGAAACTTGAACATAACATTAGTAACCATTAACCAGGTAGTTAAGGGCTGAAGGCTGCACAGCTTACCACCAGTGAGGTGTAAGTAAACGTGAGTTTTGCAATAGCCGTGGAGTCAGAACAATCTCTTCTTTGTACTTCAAGTCAGCTAAGTTCCATTATCAACACACACCAAATCCACTGACTGTTGTCAGGGCAGCACCATGTGGACTTCAGTGCAGAGTTTGGTTTTTTTTTTTTTGTTTTTGGGAGGGGGGGCTTGCATACTTCCTGGAAAGCTCAGGGATAAGAAAAGCAGGGCATTATACCAAACAGACGTGCCAACAGTCCAACTCATAAAAGTTTCTCA
>VUQG01021707.1:39144-51165 GCA_015106755.1 Etia nguti | reverse complement strand
TCAAACGTGGGGAAATTAAGGACGCATTTGTCGGCCGCATTTGGAGAAGTCTTCGAGTTTGGACAGCCTTTGTCGCGTCGCTGTAACGTAATCGGCCTACAAATACGGCCCCTGAATTTGGACACACCTATGATACCGGAGACTGCTTCTTCTTCTTCGGCGTGTAACGGCAGGTGGCATCCTTGTAGATGCATTGCTGCCATCTTCTGTTTCAGTCCGTTACTACACTCTTAAATCCTACTACTTATTCCTGCCTCTTTCAGGATCTTAAAAAGCTTCAAACGGTGCGTCGACTATTAAATTAGTCGTCGACGATTTTAATAGTCGACGTAATCGTGACTAGTCGACGAATCGTGGCAGCCCTAATGTACAACTAGTGTTAAAAGCCTTTGTGCTCTTGTCTGTGTCACAGGTGGATTCAAATAAAGACAGGCTGGTCTCTCTGGATGAGTTCCTTGTTGCTACTAAGAAAAAAGAATTCTTGGAGCCAGATAGCTGGGAGGTGAGACACATCGGATGACACTTTATCATGATGACAGCTTTTAAGAGTTATTTAATTCAGAAACATTTGGTTAAATGAAGCAGGACTGTGAAAAATGGCTTCCTACCTGCTCTGTGTTCTTCAGACTTTGGAGCAGAACCAGGCTTATACCGATGAGGAGATGAGGGAGTTTGAGGAGCATCTTGCTCAGCAAGAACAAGATCTCAACCAGAAGGCGTTTGACCTCCAGAAACAGAGAGATGAGCTGGAAAGACAACAGGAGCAGCTTAATGCACAGAAAATGGAGCTACAGCAGGTAAGAAATGGTACACTACTAATGGAAAGTGCATCAATCTGCCCACATCCTAACCTTCACATTTTACCAATTGATTCAGCTGTGCTTATATTGTATTTTAAGTAATCAAATTGTATGTCCACATGTACTAAATGAATTTTAAAACTCTGCAGGCAGTTGAGCATATGGAACGGCTCAAGTCACAGAAAGTAGACCCTCCTCCAGAGGTTCTCGGTGAGTGTTGATTTTGTTTTTCTCCTACTTTTGTTTTGATAGTGGTTTGATTTTAAAGGTCTAACCTCTGAGAATATAAAATTGTTCTCTTTGTTACAATTGTAGGGAACGCTGTCCCAGAAATCCCTGTAGTCGACAGTCAACTGCATGAGGCCCAAGAACAAGGACATGACCCTGCACCCCAAGGACATCATCCTATACCCGAAGGACATGACCCGGCACCCCAAGGACATCATCCTATACCCGAAGGACATGACCCTGCACCCCAAGGACATCATCCTGTACCCGAAGGACATGACCCTGCGCCTGTACCCGAAGGACATGACCCTGCACCCCAAGGACATGACTCTGCACCCCATGGAGATCATGCTGTACCTCAAACTCCTCAGGATGTACCACAGGAACACCATGGACAACAAAATCAAGAGCAGGCCCAGCAAGGTCTCCCTCAAACGCATGATAATATACCACCTGGTCATCAAGAAGTTGTGCAAGGCCAGAATCACCTGAAATAATAATGTGCACAAAACTTTACAATCAGACTTTTTCAGCACCTGCACTCGTACGTACTGAGGAGCAGTCCCACCGGAGTATAAGGACCTCTTTAACCAGCCTGACCAGCATTAGTGGTTTGAAGTGCATTTGAGAAGAAGAACCACTCAAAGGGAATCCGTTACCCCAGATTTCAGTCTTGGTGACAGTAATTCCTTCATTACATAATGAAATTACACAGTGAAATGACCTACATGGGTTTGGATCCTGATATGTGCATACATAGATTTTACCACAGTTGTGTTTGCTTACATTGAGGGTGTTTTTAATAGAATCATACAAATATTTTTGTGAGCTTTCAGACTGGTTGTTTGTTTCCTCTCAAAATGGCTTGCTGCTTGCTGAACATCCCAACCCAAGAGCCTTCTGGATATGTACAGTGCAGCTGTTTAGGAAGATAAGGTGTAAAAATACTCATTTTAATTACAGCATTTGAGATGAAGATTTTCTGAAATTACTATCAAAATACTCCAAAACAGCTCCAAAAGAAAAGGCATGCGTGAATTGTGATGGACCTTATGAAAAAATACTTTAAGAGTTGACTGCAAGACCTTTGTTTTATTTAAGACACTAAATTGGCAAAAAAAGAAATAAATCTACTGTAGCAAATTCAATCAACATACAGCATTTTCACACCATCCCCAGACATTTCACTAAAAACTAAGAAATTGTTGATACAAACAGTCGCTGTGCCGTGTAATGATCTAAAAGGTCCTGTCAGATCTGCAGCTATCACTGTGACCTGACATTTACAATCCTTTAACCTTCAGCACCATTATGAAGCCAGGTCGCTCAGTCTTTTTTCAAATGCTTTGCTACTTTCTTAATGGTCATTTTACTTCCTGTCAAACTACCAGTTTACTCTTTTCCTACTATAACACTTTTTTTTTCTTAATGTGTACAGTTAATTTACTGTACTGAACAGTAAAACCTCTTAAATAGTGCTTTTGGTTTTGTTAAACAGTATAATGGACTCATGGTCCATACACATGTATTGCTACATGATTCTGATGAAACGGTTTTGATATTCATGTTTATTTATAGTTTACACTTTTACCTAACCATCTAGTACTTTGTTGAAACTGTCAAAGTAAGGCAATGAAAACCTTGAATTTTGTTTCTCTCTGTTCATTCTGGCAGTATTTATGACTTTTACATGAAAGAGAACATATTAGCATATTTGGCAAAATGCTGGTTTGGTGTTAAATGCTGTGTTATCCTGTATGCTTTTGTTTAATGGAAATTTGTTTCTTCAAATTGGGGAGTATAATGAACATGGGGCACAGATATTTGGGAGTTGCTGCCACTTCTCACTGAAGACCTACATTTTCAGTCTGTGAGATCTCTGCCTTACAAAATTTAAGAAACCTCTTTATTTGCTTTGTCAGTCGTTTCCCGTGTGCCATGCATTATATTTTGCACAAAATGTAAAGCTGGTGTTTGATTTCTTGCTGCTGGATCTAAGAGTCATTTGACAAAATTGCACACCTCAGTTAAAATAAAGTGGTTCAGGTTGTCAAACAGATTTAATTGGTAATGTTTGAGTGATTCGTTTCCCCTGGGACATTCATCTCCAGTAAAACCATTTCTGAAAATGAACAGATGCAATGCAATAAAAAGGATGGGCTGTTTCCAAACCTGCTATTGTAATAACTGAAGGCTGCTCTGAAGTAAACTGAATTCTACACAGGACTGTATCAAGTTAAACTACTGACATGCAAGACCACACAGAATGAAAATGTCAGAAAACAAGGAGCTCTAGTAACAGAAGGTAATAGGGCACAACTTTATTGAAACAGTCTCAATCAATAACAGTGTACAAAGAGGTGACGATGCAGGCGGTGACACGGGAGTTAAAAAAAGAAAATTAAACGTTTTGATGAAAATTATAAAGGGAGTAACAAGTGGCTTACAGCACTCATGGAATCAAATTGACAGTGGCGGGGTATTTTTTGCATTTATTTTGTACAAAAAATAAATTAATGAAATCTTTCAAGTTTACAGGAATATCTATTTGTTGTTTTTCATCACAGGTACTTGCTGATAATCCTACATGTAGTCAAAGTCAGCATTTTTGTGATAAAACATCAAGAAGATCTAGACAGACCAAAGCAGGCTGACTGATAAGTAGGCCAGGAGTTAAAAAAATAAGATTACCGATGAGAAACAAAATATTGTTATAAAAGTGAGCCGGGGGCAAACACATTCAAAAAATCCTGAATGTTCAACGTGGCGTAATTCGACGGTCCCCGGGATCCTTTAGGATCGCATTGCCTGCGCATTACCTCGGGACAAACCACGAGGTCCTTGGGCTGCTCCGCGTTTGTAGCCTTGCTGATATCCCTCCTTAAAGAAATAGTAAGAGTTTATAAGTGCATGCTATGTATTTATAGTTACGCTTGCTTATAAAAAGACTAATGTAAACTCAATGCAATGACTTATATTAATGCGTGAACTCTTACCCGCTGATAGGTACTGCTGGAATAGTCCCGAGATGTGTTGAACTGAGTTTGACCGTATCCACTGCTGGGAGCGTTTGAGAAAGGTGGACGATAGCCTTCATATCCACCTGATGACAGAAAGACATTAGTTCAACAGGTGATGCATATTTACTCCTAATCAAAATAAATCACACAATAATAATTGTAAATCTGCAACAACATTGGATGCTTTTACCTCTAAATCCATTCGAGGAGCCCCGATATCCATTCATCACGCCACGAGCATTCCTGGGTCCACCTCTTGGTACAGCTCTGCTGTTGTAGAAGGACTGACCAGACTGCCCAAACCCTGCACCTACAGAGGGATCTTCATGTCCTGCTGTTGAGGACATAATCTGGTCCTGGGGCTGGAATGCACCAACAACTGGACAGAAGAGACACAAAGAGACCTCAAAATATCTGTGACGTACTGCTGGATAAGTACTAGTACATTTTTACTTTTAGACAAGGTATTAGTGGGTTTAGGTTCATTGGGGATTCTAAATTGCACATAGGTGTGAATGCGAGTGCAAGTCGTTGTCTGTCTCTCTGCGTTAGTCCTGTATCAGACTGATGACCTGTCCAGGGTCTACCCTGCCTCTCACCCTATGGTGAGTGGGATAGGCTCCAGGGCCCCCATACGCCTGATAAGGATAGGCAGAAGAGGATGGATGGATTTTTTACTTTTAAAATGCAAAATTACCTTCTGAATTCTGAGAAAGCTGCATGATTTTTACTTAATGGCCTCCTCACTGATTCATATTTCAACTTTGCCACAAAAGAAATATTTTCTGTTGCAACAAAGTGAAGCTTGGGATCCTCTTGATATCCTAATACATCATTTACCACTTTGTTCATGCTCTAGGGTTTCCGTACAAAACAAGATGCACACCTGTCTGTAATCTTTCTTGTGGGATGTCAGGCTGGTCGACCGTATTTTCTGGCTGGCTGCTAAAGCCCTGTCCATAGCCACCAGGGAACTGGCTAGGCTGCTTCAAGGGGTCTGCTTGGCCATCGGTAGTTGGAGGTACAGGCACATTCATGTTAAATACCTGAAAAGAGAAACAAAATTTTTTCCTCCCCCATTCCTGTCCATACCAATATTATAACAAAACAAAATAACCACAATACCCGACGATGGCCTGGGGTCAAAGATCTGTGCAGTTTGGGATGTCTTAAATTGTTGTTCGTTGCACCAATAACTGACCAGTTTTCACTGCAACTAATAAAAGATTCCAACCAATCTCTAATACTGACCTATGACTTGTGCAAGTATGAAAGCTGACAGTTTCCTACAGAATGCATCAAGTCCAAACACGTTCACTGTGACACCGTTTAAATGGACCCAATAGAAAGCGTACCGCTTGCACTGACTGGAAAGGTGCTGCGTTGACATTGATGCCTCCAGTGAGGGTGGGTTTGGAGACAGGAGGGAAGGCAGAGGACAGAGAACATGGGGCAGAAGACGGTTCAGATGACAGAGACATTGAGGCCTGGGTAGGTAAAAAAGGAGGGAATTTGGAAGGCAAGGAAACAACGAATGTGGAGAAGTCAGTGCAAGAGATGAGATATGACTTTCTTTTGGCTTAAAAGGTCCCTTTTCTGTTATTATAATATTCAAATGAATCAAATAACTCCCCATCACACGCAGTACACAACAAAGACAGATGTGTCAGAGAGCATCACATTCAATCCATGGAGAAGACCTTTCAAAATCTCTCTTCATAATACAACAACAATCTGAACTGCTCCAATTATTCATGAGCTGCACCACTTAGCCAGAAGAGCAGTCTCACCACCCATATCCTGCAGTGGCTCCTCCCTACTTACTTGTGAGGATTCCTGTGGTCCAGACACTGCAGCTGTCTGAGGAAGTCTGGACTCTGAGTGGACTGTTCAGAAGACATAAAAAAAATTAGACAAACTCCTAAAAAAACATGCTGCATAATTATGCACTTAGAATTATATCCACATCAGAAAGCAAGTATTTTGGCCTGTTATGAGTACAAGTACTGTACAATCATACAAATTTAAACTGGGCAACAGATACAAGGATGGCAAAACTGAGGGGACAACAGAAATATTTTTCACAGTCACTGGCAAAATATTTAAGCAATATTAATGTTTGCTGATAAATCAGTGCATCCCTATTCAGTATAACCTGCGAGTAATTTAAATGTCACTCACGTAGAGGACCGCCCATCTGTTGCAGGTCAACAGCTTGCACAGGCTTCATTGGCTGCGCAGACACAATGGCTGGATCCAGAGCCTGGCCATCAAACTCCAACATGGAGTCCTACGACAACCAAACAAGAGTAAATGTAAACAGATGAGATTTGCAATCAGTCCAATAAGCAAACAAGCATGTCTGCATAGGTTTCATACCCATAATCCTTCACTCCGCATAGGCAACTACCTAAACTACAAACAACCTTGACTAAAAAGATATTAGTACAAACTCCCATGTGAGCACATCTTCCTAAAGCATGGGCTAATCGTGACCTCATTTAAATTGTACTTCTTTTGAATTTTTGTCTCAAATCACACTGAATGGGTTATATTTTTTCCCTGTTTGCATATTTTACTCAATATTTTTTTTTAAAGTTCGCATTCATATGTCAGAAATTACAGCTAGATTCATTTTCTGAGTCACTACAAGTACGTTCTTGTGTCACGACCTCTAGGACGACTTCACAGATTGTTGTAAATTGCCTGGACATGTAGTCCTCATCTTTGGCCAACCTTTTTGCAAGTTCATCCTACTTGGCATTGCTTATTTAAGACACACACCACACACTGTGAGCCATAGGATACTACAATATACAGCATTTTGGGCCATCTAACCTGCATGAAGTTGTATGTCCCTTGCATCTGGGCCATGAGGTCTTGCACTGCCTGCTTTCTAACCACGGGATCGGTAGAAGGAGTGGGAGTGACTTGGTTCACAGTAATGGTTTGTTCTGGAGCCAGCTGAGCAGGGGGCTGATGCTGGAGTGAATTCACCATCTATTCAACACAGACACATGACAGGCACATTCACAAATTCACAGCGCTGGAAAGTAGGAGGACTGTGATGATTCAGTAATGGAGCATACCTGGGCCTCCACACTCCACTCCTCAACTTGGTCTTTGTCTGTACTGCTGTATGTAGTTTCTGGAATGAACTGTCTGTTTACAAACTGCAACAGAAGACAGTACACTAAAATGTGAAATAACAATTTAAGGAAAGAGTTGATCTGTGTGGGTTCTTGTCCAGCATAGATACAAATCTCACCTCTATAGTTTCCACTTTAACGGGCTCTGTATTTTTTTCACTAGCCAATCCTATATTAAATGAAAAGCATACAGGAGGATGACTTTCTTTCTGGGTCAAACACATCTCTCACACATCATTTGCTAATTGTTAGCTACCAGGTTCCGATGGCTGCTCCACAGCTTTGGACTCGGCCACCACGGTCTGTTCCTCTTGCTCTTCTTCCTCCTCGCACGTCCCATTTTGATGAGTTTGCGCTCTGTCAAAGTAACCACTCTGCAGCACTTTGTCCAGGGTTTCCTTCAGTGACTTGTCTGGAATAAAGAGAACACCAAAGCTGTTCAGACTTTTCTATTATCACAAACTACAATGGACAATTAAGGTCTGCCCCCATTTTCTTACACAGTCAGTATTATCTGCAAGAAAAAGTCCTGCAACAGCTGGTATGAGCCAATCTCAACATTCACTGAGTGAATCAAGCATTGTGTGAATGAATGAAACAACCAGTACAATAAACTCCCCATCTTGAACAACCTAACTACTAACAATGAGTGCAAGTTTGTTCCGAAAGTGTTGATTCTGTGTGGATGGGTGTGCACACCAAACATTTTCTTTAAGATATTTATTTTTTCCTACTGCTCTTAAGATGAAGGCATTATATAAATATCAACTAGCCACATTTTAAGCCTCTCTATTTCAAGGCATTTTCCACAAGCGCTTTAAATATTTGTATAAATAGTTTCTTTTTAAAAAATGTACGTGTATGCATAATGAATGATATAAAGACATGAAAATACTTACACGTGGTCCCTGCTACAGCCTTCTCTCGACCCTCAAGCAGTTCCCACAGGTGTAGTGAGGCTTCTTCATATTGGTCAGTCAACCTGTAAATCACAAAATGAATGCAATTAATTATACAGAGTAGTAGTATATAGTTTTTGTAGAGCAGGATTTTTAAAAAAAATTACCCTATTTAAGCACTGATAACTCTAAATGTAACTTCTGTACCAGTGACAACACACAGGTATGCACGTACCTTACATCGTAGTTCCTGTCAGGTCCTACCAATTTGTAGAACTCATCAAGGGATGAGAGTTCAGCATCAGTAAGCAAAGGCGCACCAGAGGCATCAGGGTGTTTAAGGTCCTGCCTGACACTGTCTTCTCCCAGCTGGTCGAGTAAATACTGAAGCTCCAAAACACTCTTCAAGCGTCTTTGTTCGGTCTCCTCTCGCTGCAGCTGTTCCCGTCTTGCAGACTTCTTGACTGCCTTTTGAATCTGAACACATTCAGGCACAATTTCATGCATTTAGTTTCACAAGATATCACACACCCATTAAGTTCACTCTGTACATCACTGCACTTTGAAAAATCAAAAAGGTCAATGAGCATGGTCAAAACAATTATTCGCTTCTCTGTTCACTCCCTCTGGCAGCTTTTGTGAGCCATTTGGGAGTATTTCATCAGTTACATCAGGTGTTGCCAACTGTGATTGTTTTATGGCAATAAAGAATTTAAGTTAAAAAAATTACTAGGGCAGAGAATGAGTATGGATTTGCAGATGCCACTAAAGGGTCACAGCAAGTGCCTAAAAGCTTTGTTATTAGGCATTTTAATTATATCTATAAAAACTAATTGATGCATGCTGATTTTTGGTGTGTGTGTTTGTAAGGTTTCATCAGCAAGTTAAAAGCACACCTATAGCTCAGGACTCACCTCCTGACCCAACGCGAGAAAGCTTTTTTGCAATTCTCGAGCAAACTCTAAGTGGTTGTTGATCTCTTGATACTTCGCCAAGGCCTCCTTCATGCACAACATGGAAAGAAAATCAGATGTTTTTAAACTGGAAATGATTTAAAGCAGGAGCCAGTAACAACTAAACATGCAATACTTTCATAACAATGATAACACTTGAATGTGAAAAATAACTTTTTGTTTGTTACATACACAAACTTGTTTCCAAATAAGCTGGGACACAGTAAAAGGTAAATAAAAATAGATTGACTTGAAAATAATTTAAAGCCCATATTTATATAGTACACAGAAAACATTTCAAATGTTGAATCATTTGAAATGCAAATGTTCAACGTTGAAAATATCACTGCTTTTAATTGTTCAATATTTAGTGCTACCAACCATAATTCTGACCTTCAATGTTCTCTGGGACATAAAAACTGAATGTCTAAAGTCACCAGTTGAAAAAAAAATACTTCAGAAGTTTGGCAACTGGTTTTGCAGATCTTTTTTCCCCTTCAAGTTAAACTTAAAGACTTTCATAATGGCTGTTTCATTCCACCAGAGCACTTAAACAAATACTGTGATAATTAGCGTTATCAACAGAGTAAGTGAAGAAAAGCAAGACTGTCGAGACATAAATACAGGGTTAAAGTAACTGGAAATCTGTGTATTTGACAGAATTTGCATTTGATGCTGCGACAAAACAAAGCTTTGTCCAAATGAGAGGCCGTTTTGTTTTCTTACCAGCTGATCCTGATTTAGTCTCTCACCCTTATTCTTCCTTGCCTGGTAGTCATCCAGTTTGGACTGCAAAAAGATTATTGAAAAACAAGAAATATGAAATTAAAGTTGAATTCAAATATAAACAGAGCAAACTTATTTTTTTGGAAATGTCATCAGTAGGTTTATTACCATTGTGGATTTATATGTTAAGTCGGTTTGATAATATCTACATTTCTCACACAAACTTAACAAATTATGAGCAAGACAGAGGAAATCTGGAGATCATAATTAGTGCTTCTGTCTATTAAGTGGACTCAATGGGGAAGGGGAAACCTGTTATAGAACCAGTTTAAATTAAAAATACCTACTCCACCCAATTTCAGATTTTCAAAACATATCCCATCACCTGCATTCTCCCAAATCAGTATGTGAAATAATTATATATTATTGTATGTCATTATATAATTATATATTATATAATGTCAAAAGTATTTCCAGCATCCACAAAAACAGACAAAACAAACAAAAAAAGTCTTTACAACCTATCTGAGGTAAAGCCAAAACCTAGTTCATTCAAAGATAATAACTATAGATACCTTTTTCTTTTCCATATTGCGGACCTTCTTGTCAATCACACCAATAATCTGCTTCATGGCCTCAGAATGACTTCCATTTCCCAGGTCTGGAATGCCAGACTGCACAGCACTGTTGCCAGCTGTTGCTGAAGGCATCTTTAGGAGGGAAACATGTACATATTAAAATTAAAAATTTGGACCTTCATAAAGCAAACAAGTAATCCTAACTTAAGTTGTTAGCAGAAGAAGACAAACTATTTCAAAGCCTAAGAACTAGATTGTACACTTAGGTCTTTAACCAGGTTACAAAATGCTGTTAAGGTCATGCTCTGCAATCTCAGATTTTCCACCTGCAGTTACTGTAGCTGACACCAAGCGGAAACCAGAGGTTTTCCTAAAACAGAGCTCACAACTGGATACTTACTATGCATGCACATATGGACTTGTACAAACAACCTATATTAGAATATTATTATAAATTTATGTTTTATGATATTTTTTGCATCCATCCATGACAATTCTAAAAGATTTTTAATGGGGTTATGTATCTTGAGATGCTTGTGCACATTTCAACATAACTGTCTGTACTGTGATACTGTAGGAATGTTCTTTATTTTGAGGATTACACAAATGATTACAGACACATTGCCCTTTTCCATTTTTGTCCAAGTCTAGCAATAAACACTAATTAAGCTGAGCGCCACCCGATTCAACTGATAGCTGTGGACGAAATGGACCCACAGTTGTTGCTTACGTGTACCTTTCTTTGTCAACTGTGTATGACGCCTAAAAACGAAATATATAAAAGTGGTACCGTATGAATTGTTATTTGTACTGTATCGCCCGGTTAATCTTTAATGTAAACTGAGCTCATGCCGAGGTTCAGCTGATATGATATTCACTTTATGTAACTCCAGCAATTTTACGTTTTGAACTGTGATGACTGCTTCAGCAGCTTACCCTCCAAGCTCCACATTAGGACACCAAACCCTGACTCAAGCCCACATACCCGGGCCGGTGAAAGTGATACTTACCGATGTGATCTCTTATTAAGGCTTGAGGGCTAATTAAATCGATACGTCGAGATACAACCTACTCTTGGACGACAAGTTGTTGGCTGATACCAGCAATTGTTTGAGTAAGCATAAAAAAAAAAAATCAGAACACCACATCCAATATAACAGAGGAAGTTAAAACAACATAAAAATGTCGGGCCTCTTATTCAAAGTTAAAGTCTTTTAGCGTCTGTGGAGACAGAGGCTAGCCTTACTGACAGATGCTAACAACACAAAAATCCGCATCATAACGTAAGCCTCTAAACTCTTATCTGCGGCGTAGTTGCCAAAATAAACTTTCACTGGCGCGAGCTCGACGTTAGCTAGCCATCCCAAATCAGTTTAATAAGCATAGTGCGCTCGTCCTAATCTCCGCGTCCCATTGTTAGCCGATAGCGTGTTCGGTAACGATGTGCTGCTAAAGCCCTGAGTTCAGCGGTTGTCACTCAAAACCAAAGGTTAAATCCCTATGAAACAGCCATTACAGATTCCCGGGACAAGCCGTCGTTTCGGGACGTTTAGCCTTAACTGCGAAAAACAAAGAGCACCTCGGGACGCCGAGACAACTCGTTTTCGCGCAGCCGTCTCGAATCCAGATGATAAAGACGGTTTATTAAAAAGACCTAAAATGACAGTG
>VUQG01021707.1:27455-39124 GCA_015106755.1 Etia nguti | reverse complement strand
ACCTCGTGAAAGCCATACCTTTAAGACTCTTTGTCTTCAAAGAGATCTCGTTAGTCTCGTTTTACTTTAGCTGTGCGGCGTTAACTGCGGTTCGATATCTTTCACTTCAGGCGGTGTTTTTCTAGAAGGGATGCTCCGACTCACACCGGCCAATGGCTGCTTAGCTGCTGCAGAGCTAACGGTAGCAGCTAAAGGGACCCCACTGCTAACCTCAACGCTGCCTTCTTCTTCTTGGTTTTATTGGTGGTTGACAAACAACGAATTTGTGCATTACCGCCACCCACTGGTATGGAGTATGTACCGGAATGTCACTTAAGGATTAGATCCTATCATACAAATTCATTTCAGTTCTTTCTTTCTCATACTTCTGACAGTGTAATATAACATGCTCTATTGTCTCATCATCTCCACAGTACTCTCATTTTCATTTGCAATGTTTCCCTAAAATGAATAGTATGCCTTTTAGCCCAGTGTGCCCAGTGTGCCCATATCTGAAATGACTGTTTCTTCTCTCCTCCTGCTTCCTGACTAATATATTTCGGTACCGCATATGAGTTTAAATAAACACCTCATGATGTTAAACATTTTCTTGCATTTGTCCTTAGCCTTCTGAATATGTGTGGCCCTCTCAAACCAAACCCCAAGAAATTTGAATTGTTTCCCTCTTTCTAGTTCTTGGTTATATAACTTTAGTTTAATGTCCTTACCAATTCTTTTTCATGTAAAAAAAAACAAAAACAAAAAAAAGCAAAAAAACATTGTCTTGGTCTTATCCACTGAAAATTTAAATCCTCACTTATCTGTCCATTCTTCAACTTTAAGAATTGCTCCCTACACCTTTCTAATAATAAACTCTACATTGCTCCCTCTCTTCTACATGATGCCACCATCTGCAAAAAGAGAAAATGCCATTCCACTGTCTTTATTATGAAACACCATCAATTAAAATAATAAGGGACTCACTATACTCCCCTGTGGTATTCCATTTTCTACTATATACTTCTCAGAATAATTATTCCCTATTCTTACTTGTATTTGCCTTCTGGAGAGAAAATCCTTCATGCATCTGTACATTCACTGTGTGATGCCTATCTTCCCCATTTTAATTAATAAGCCTTCTCTCCCTCAAAGCTGCCTGACTGTAAAGTGTGTTTTAAAATAGACAGAGGGGTCCTATGAGTCCCACTGTTCAATCTTTTTTTTCTCTTTACTTTTCTTTTAATTGCATATTCTTATTGAGAAATATGGACATTTGAAAACTAAAATCACTGTAAACACACCTTTGATTCCTCTTGAGATTCATCTTACAACTGTTTCCTTTTTACTTCTTAACTAACCATTTCTTTAAGTTCATGTCAAAGCCAAATATAGCATGCATATTTTATTTTATTTTTTATCCATATTTTTTAAATTTATATTTATTTAAACAGTGTTGGGTGACATCCGGCTCAGACTCCTATCTATTTGTCAGTGTCATCATCTCCAAGCCATCACAGCAGGTCTCACTACCATCCTTTAAACTTTTCCTTTCACTCTTGCTGCCATCCATCTGTCCCAAATCACCACTGACCCTCGTCTGTCCCTTGCTTTGGATAACTGACCCCAGGTATTTAAATTCACCTTCACTACCTCTACTCTTTGCAGTTTCGCTGTTAAACTTTTCTCCCTCTCATTCACAGACATGTATTCTGTCTTGCTTATAGTGACATTTATAGTGACTCACCTGCCCCCTACTCTCACTACAGATCACAGTGTCAACTGTGAATATCAAAGGGCAAAGACACTCCTGCCTGACCTCATCCGTCAGCCTACCCATCATCCCTGCAAAAAAGAAAGGGTTTAGAGACAATCACTTCTGTGTGTGTAATTTCACCCCCAAAATGTTGTTGCAATTTTCTTTTTTTATTGTATATCAGCAGAAGCAGCCAATGTCATCTTGACCAGTTGGATGAGCTTGAAAAATGAGTGTGATTTTGTGTGTGCCTTGTAATTTTAATCAGCTTAAACAGTATTAGTAGTGGTATTAGTATTAGTATTCAAAACTGTAACATTTTGGAAAAACTTTTTTTTGTTTTTTTTTTGTTTTGATCATTTAAGACTTTTAAGTATCTTTTTTATAGGCAAAGTTTTAAACTGGTTTGTCTCACTTCCTTTAAATGGCTTTAAAGACTGACCTGGGATTGGAACCAGGGCCACCACTAGAGGGGACTGTGAGGTGCTTCATAGTCCCACCATATCTGGAAAAACAGTGCTGTAAGTAAAGGGAACTAAAACCTGGAATTACCTACTAATGGCAATTGAAGAGCAGTATGCATATCCCATTTTTAAGACACATCTCAAACAATGGCTGATGGCAAACCATGTCAAATGGAGCAGGACAATGATCAGAGTGAAATCAGCCCGCCTGGTAATAGCAAAGACCGAACAGAAGATGGCGCTTGTGTCTCAGACACCCAGACAGAGCTCATGCTTGAAAGGTGATGAAAAACCATCTCTAAATGTAGAACATAAAGTCAAAAGTGAAGCAGCTCACAGAACATGAGCAGAATGAATTTTTCAGTTTTTTAATTCAAGCATCAGACTGACTTTAATGCACTAAAACACAGTAGATACGTAGGCCGTTAATGACTACGCAGGATTAATCTCCATCTCCTAAGTGACAACTGTTCCATACAACTGTGCTTATGTGAGACTAAACAAAACCTAACTGGGAAGAGAATTTATGTGCTTTCATCAAACACAAGGCATTTTCCACTCACTTCAGTATCTTTGTATTTTTAATAGTTTTAGGCCATAATAGAATTTTAAAAAACTGTCTTTGTGAGATCAGAAAAGTTCCACTCCCTCACATCTCATATTGTAGAAATGACCATATATAATTGCACCAATATTGCTAGAAAATCAGACCTTTTGAGTAAACTTTGAATACTGAATATATGATTTTCACACCTTTTCTTTCATGATCCTCATGTCTGGTTTCCACCCCATACTGAGCATGTCTATAAGTGGTAAGGTGGGGGAGTATGGATCTGTAGGTCATCTCCTTCTGATGTGGGTTGCTGAGTAATGGCCATACATCCCTCAGTGCTCCTCTCCTGCAGCACATCTGACTGGATTAAATATGTGCAGAGGATTTATTGGCTGAAAAACCACAAAAGCCTCACACCACTTGTAGTGGCGTCCAGGCAAACACACAAATTCATCTGCCCCTTTCGCTCTTTATTCTCTCCCTTTCAAACTCATAGGCCTGTCAGTAAATGTTTTATCCATTTGTGTTTTCTCACTCTTCATTATCTTCCTTCCAACCATGCCACTATCCTGTTTTTTCAGGGTGGGTTAAAGTTTTTCCACTCACAGCCTCTCTCTTCAACATTAATAATTCATGACCCACATGTTTTGCAGACAGATTACAAACATCTCCACTTAACTGCCATAATTATCATTATTACAGCCAGAGAATTTCATTCACCATCATGCAATTTGCGTTTTTAAGCGACTGAGGTTTGATTTTGGAGCGTGGATCAAAGATGGATTTGTTTACAAATGCGCTCCTTCGCGGAAAGCTATGATGATTAGAATCCCCATTTGGTTGAATTTTAGAACCAAGTGCACCAGTCAGTTCACCAGTGATGCCTTTGGAAATGTGGCCGCTTTTGAAGATGCTGCATGACGTATGATGTCCTGTGCCACATGGAGTTGATGTGAAACTGTTTTCCAACATCTTTCTGTGCGAGGCTGCTGTTCTTACGTTCTGTCTGTTTCGTATGTAGAGTTTAAAAGAGCTCAAAAGGTTACATAGCAGCTGCAGAGGAGCAGATGGTGTTGACCACAGCGATCCATCAAGGCACGCGTCCATCCATACGCACTGTGGGTTACGCTGGTGTTGAGAATGTTGGATTGCCTCTCATAATTGTTCTTCCTCATTTAGGTGCCTCAAAGCTAAAACAAACTGTAATATCAGGAGTTATTCAAGAACACATCATGGCAAATATCCAGTGTAAAGCAAATAAAAAACATGCTTGTGGCAGGAAGGATAGGAGCATGACTGTTAAATGCAGGTGCATGCAAAAGGTGTTCTGGAATGCAATTGGAATGGTTCATTCTTGAGTAATAAATTGATATTGACCAGTGTGTGCATTCACTATTTGGACACGTTCCCTCATCTTTCCACAGACTCACACAGAATCCGCAATATCTTTGTAAACCGTTATTTAGTATGGCCCATATATGATGGACGAAATACATAAATTGATAGAAATATAACCAAAAAATGTAGACACATATAAAAGGAAAAATAAGTATATTTGTTTATAAGTCACCAATGTTGCGGAAGAAGACATAATTACTTCCTGAAAGTTTTAAAAAATTCAGGATTTCCTCTTTTAGCATGTTTGAGTTTTCCCTAAGTCTTTAATCGGCTTCAGAGAACCACACAGAAGACAATGAATGGACAATGATATTATATCAGACATATCATGTTATGATTTATGTCACAGCTGGTAATGATATGGTTGGTTGTGATATGAAAATAAGAAGAGAGCTTCAGCTCAGAACATCTGTTTTGCATATTATGCAGCATAAAACTGTTATATTTCAATTCTAATGTGTAATTCTAAATATCCACAAGTGTGCATTGTTATAATTAAATACAAACCAGAACGTGGGCCAAACCCAAGAGAATAAATTGACCAAATAGATGGACTGTGAGAAAAGAGAAAGTGGAAGTTGTATTGGAAGAAAGATATTATAAGCAAAGATAAAGAAATTCTACCTCATTTCTGTAACTAAAGAGCCACGATTAAATGTGTCCTCTGTCATAATAAACAACTGTGGATGAAGTAGCAAAAAACTACATTATGCATTTTTTTTAATCACATGTCAGAAACTGTATGGAAATATCGCTCACACATGGCAAGTATAGAGAATGTGCACAGCTGCATTCACAGCCTATAAGTCATCATTGTTTTTGTTTCCTTTCACAGAATTTGCATCTATATTAGAAACAGAGGGGGAAATTAACTGTGTCTTGCATATATTTGTCAGCTGGTAACTCAGCAGTAACTGACTCTGCTTCTCGTTCAAAAACTGCTCTTGCATTTCCATGTTATAGCATTTAAATCCACGCAAAGGGACAAATCCAGGCACATTTGCTTTGCTGTCATTAGACAGTCAGCCATCTCGCCGTGAGGAATTAAGTAAATGAGAAGGTGGGGAACGTAAAATATGGCCTTTGACTTTTTGTTCTGTATTGCGTGACTGGTGTTGGCAAACCTTTGTACTGGCTCAGCACTAACTTTGTCGGCGCAGTGACAGGAATCCAACACACACACCGATCTTATCTGCCTTGTGAAACCAGAGGAGACCTGGCACCTCTGTCCTACAGAGCTTGGCCCAGAGGGCATCATGGGAAGCCAGAGTGGGGATGAAACTCCCACAGAGGTTCAGAGTTCTTTTTTTTTTTTGACCACCTGTGAATCTAGATTTGAAATAACATCTGTTGGTCACGCACATGGCTTGGCCAGCTTTCCAGGTGCAAAATTATAAGGAATGGTCAGAACTCTTACAGTGAAAGATTAAACTCTATTCTTATTATTTATCACCTCAATTTCAGATTTCTTTTTGTTGTTTTTCTGAAGCTGAAGTGCTGTACTAAATGAAAGTGCTAAAAACTGATTATGTATCTCACATTTTACGCAATTTTAATGGCATTCTCTACCAGTGCTGATGGCCTATTTCTCTGTTTTAATTAAGACTGACCAATAATGGGTTTATCCTTTGCCCTTGCTTGACCTCTTCACCAAGCTTCTCCAATTTCAGCTTGGTACCTTTTGCATTTTCTTGCTGAGAGGAAGACATAGGGGTTTTTTATAGTCAAGTTCTAAATTTTTACAGGCTAAAACAAACCACGCAAACCCCAGATCAAGAGAGCACATTAGAACTTCCATACACGTATAGTTTAAATAAATAAAAACACCCCCAGGCTTCGAGTCATGTTTTACTTTGTGTTACAATTTTCATGAAAATCTAAACCGAAACCCTCGTGCCAAATAACCTCCTCTGTTGGCCGGTGACTTTCAAAGTTATGGAAGAGTTTAGGACTTCCACTGTTTCCTCGTATGAAATCTATCCACTCTGAAAAACCAAAACAAAAGTGATGTTTTATCCAAGCAAGGCAAACTAGAAACACACTTGGATGCAGCCTGACCGTGAAGATGGTATCAACCACCAACTGCGAATCGCCACAAAAATGTCTGACCTCCTTAGTTTGTGTTGCAACAGTAGAAATTCAGTCAATCAAAACTTTAGTTGTGTTATTACTTACAGAAATAGAGAGAAAACTATTTTAGGTCAGGAAAAGTTAAGGTTCATGTTTTTATATACGTATGAAGTGTGAAAAGGCACTAAGATGCACAGAAAAGCCCTTTATGACAAATTTGGAAACGCAGTGCCTGGATAAGAAATCCAATACATATTCATCACATGCCAAAGTCAGAGCTTAAACAAACAAGTGCAGACCTGGACAATGACAAATGCACCACTGTTTTTAAGTGAGTGTGCAGAGCTCTCGTACATGCATGATCGTTTCCGATAAGTGCCCATGTAACATCAGGACACACAGGCAGCTGAAGTCTGGTTTGCATCCTTGACAAAAGTCATGACTGCCCCGTGTCCCAGAATTCCCTGTGCTTCTGGTGAGACTTGAGAGAGACTAAAAGAGAGTATCTGGACCCTGTCAGTGTTTCCTGAAAGGCCTCAATTATACAGGCCGGCCTAATTAGATCAGCTTTGATTGCTATTTTCAATAATGGAAATGACATGAAGTATTATGTTTGTGCTTCCCACCCATCTCTTTGCTGTCTTACAGTTCTGCCTAGCTCTGTGCCTGTCACGTCTGGAGCCGGTGAGTGGGTGTTGTGATGTTGATGAAGGGCTGACGTGGCAGGTGCTCTGCTGATGATCTGGGGTCAGGCGCTACATTGAACCTGAAAAGCTTTTAAAGGAAAGGCAGACTTTTGACATTACGCATCAGACTTCCGTCATAGTGTGTGGATTTATACAAAGTAACCAGCAACGTAGGACTCCATCACAGACAAACACACAATGGCACGCACAGTGACATCCCCACAAGAAAAGTACCAGAAGCACAACCGCACTGAGGGAGGGCCAAGTTGTATCATCCAGAGTTCCACAACAGGTCTCCATTTGTGTTTTACATGCACGTAAACAAAGGGGGGTAATTTTTCCTTGCCATGCTTGCAGGCTACTGAATTCATGCAATTTTTTTTTCTGCCCATGTATATATTTGTTTGCATGTTAATATGTCAGCATCAGAATCACTTTTATTGCCGTTTGTACACATACAAGACATTTTATATATATATATATGTGCTTGTTGTCATCACAAAACTGTGTTATGTGACTTTGAAAAATTGCGTGCCAAGAAAAAATAAAGGCACAGTTAGAGTGATCTTGTGGAAAGATTTCTGACCGCACAGCTCCCATTATTGGAACAGCACACATCATTTTAATGTTCTCACAGCAAGGTTTTGGTCAAAAAACAACCTCACTGTGCAAAAACCTTCATATTTATCATGTGACGCACAGGTACTTTTTTTTCCTAATTGCAATTAATTACAACCAAATGACATTTAACGTGAGAAAGTTTTAGTGTTGTTAAACTTAAATTGCAGATTTTGAATCATCGTGGCAGTCTTGCTCACTAATTCCACAGAAATTTCAGCCTACTGACATTTTAAATTCAAGATAGCACATCATTGATTTCAATACGAATTTAAGCAATAAAGTTATTGTTAGTTTGCGTGTATGAAACATTAAAGAACTAAAGTGGTTTCTTACAGTTGAAAGTGTTTGAGAAGAAAAAATACACATTTTGGTTCTTTTCTGCAGTTTCGTGATTGATAGCATATAAGTGGAATTATTTACTTATATGAAAATGTGTGGTTCAAAAAGAGATTGAAGATAAGGGGTGCAGGCTTATGAAGAGAGGGCGAGATAGCATGCGACTGACATATGAGGAGAAACATGTCATTATGTAGTTAGAGCTGAAGATCAAGTGTTATTGGAGGTGGTGTGACTATGCATTAATTGTGAGGCAGCCTTATGTTACATCAGGTAAAGAAACACAGGCCACAGAAAATTGAGCTTGGCTACTTTCCCATTGTAAACCATTAAATTAATTTTCGTATTAAGCCCGGGCAAAAAAGAAGAAGAAGAAGAAGAAGAAGAAGAAAAAATGTCTAACGTATCGTTTTAAAACTGATAATTCAGCAGAACTTTTAAATGGCAGCCCCATCCACTACATCTGAAGCAAACACTCACAATTATGTGGCAACATGTGTGAGCAGTAACCGTCTCAAATTTGGACTGCGTTAACTCTGGGGTTAAAAACAAAAACTGTTGCATCTGAAATTTATAGTGAGCAAAGATTTCCAGTAAATAAAAAAAAAAAAAAAGATTTCCCTGTGGTGATTGATGTGTGTTTGTGGACCGTGCCATTTCTTGCTAATTAGGCCTGCTAAACCCCAAAACAGGAAAACGTACAGTGCTAAGTGTGCAAACAGACTAAATTAATGGACACAAAAATTCTTTCCACTAATATGATAGTGTGTAGTGACATCATTTGTTGTAAAATTATATTCGTGCTGCTCACTTATCCCATAATACTGTGATGCACGACGGAGAAACACCCTGTCATTGGACTTGCTGATCTGTTAGCAGTCTGTCTGTTAGGCTCGTTGCCTTGCGCTAACAAGACTAATAAGCACGTAGCGCTGCAGTAGCCTCCGTATGTGCTAACCGTATGTATCTTGGTCAAACATGACATCTGTTTGGCTTGTCTTGCTTTGACTTATGTCAAGCTGTGGCTAATCCCTCCTGTTGCTCTGTGTCTGCATGGGAAAGAGGAGACTGCAGTGACGCTTGGATTTTGTGCTAAGGCGCAGGCCTTTGATGTCCTATGCCTTGGTGTCTTTAAAAATCTTTTTTTTTTTGGTTGCTTATTCTGTGTTTAATTGCCAGATCAGCTTATCTGACAATTAACTGGCACTAAGCTGTATCTCTGCTAGTTCTCTTTCTTAATCCAGGCCAAAAAAAAGCACTCTTTTGTTTGCAAAATATACTAAAACTTCCATCATGCCTATTGAGTTCATATCAATAAACATCTTTGGAGGTCAAGGGGTACAAGTCTGGGTCCCCGGGGATAGGAACAGAGCTGTGGTTCTGGTTTTAAACACACTGTAACTGCAAAAGGAGGAACAGAAAAGGGGCTCAGAGAATGCAGACGCTCTTGTCAGTAAAATATGGCCAAGCCATGCAGATAGCCAGCAGGGCTTGTTTCTCCCTGTCAGTGAAGAGAGAAGAGGATGAACAGCGTAAATACACCACTTCCTCCTCCTTCTCCTCATGGTTTTTATTTTAAGCAGCATTCTCCTTCCACTCTGTGCATCCCCCTCAGTAATTTTATACAAACAAAAAGAAATACACGGCGCTGAGCGAGGAACGAATGTGGCGAGGACCTGTTTAAAATGATAAGACACGGTTATCCATTCACACAATGATAGAAGGCTTTATCTTTACATATTCGTTTGCTAAGTCGGCCTGCATGCAAAAGAAGACGGTCTCATTCATAATTACAACTGGCATAATTTTGCCACACTATGCTATAAGGAAACTGTGCAGGACAAAACAATTACAGTGACCGTAAAGACACAATCAAGAGCATTCTCTTCTCTTTGTTCCACAGACAAACCTAAGCACTTGTGTTTGCTGCTTTTTCTACAAAACAAACAAAGGCAAGCAGAGCTGGAACAGTGATTAAAGAAATCAACAAATCCTCAACAGGACATGAGCACATGGGCCTCTAGGCTGGATCATGTTCTTTGGAAATGGTGAGTCAATGATGGTACAGGACAAAGGGTGAATTTGAGGAGGGGATGGGGGGGTTGGATGGGCACTGTGGGACCAGAGGTGCGAACTACAAGCCGACGGAGCAGCCTCTCTCAATTTAGTTTACCATATCCGTCATGGGAACGTCACTTCTATTTTCTTTTCATTACAAGACCAATCTCATCAAAATCCTTTCAAACAACAGTGGAATAACAGCTTATTTGTTCAGTGTGGCCTCTGAGGAGTGATTTTGGTCAGTATGGAGGTCTGTAGGGTAGTCTTTGTTGCTGGGCTCGGCACTCGGTGAAGGTGGAGACTATTTTTTGACTCACTGTGAAAATTTAATTTAATTTTCCCCTTTTTTCATATGGTATATTTTAACAGAGAAATTAATGCAGAATGCTACAAATAAACTTAGATATATGTATATTTTTGTGCATAATTGGCAATCACTGTAATTTGAAGTAGAAAATAGACAGCCAAGCTGCGGTAATGAGATCATGACCTTATTTTTGTGGGTAATGTTTGGAGAGCTTAGTGATGTGGTGCCAGAAAAAAAGGGGGGGAAACTAAAATAAAACTCCTGAAAAACACAGTGGGACAGACATTTTTATGCAGTTTTACCAGATGTTTCCCTGCCTGGGTTTATTTAGGTAGACAGGTGAGTGATGCATAATGCTATGGCCTGAGACTCCTGCGCCTAGCTCAGCTCTTTCCATCCCTAATTGTCGTTCCCATGCATATCCTGGTTCAGATCACCTCTGACAGAGTGCGTAAAGCAGACATACAGAGAGTCACACTCTGGGAGAGACAGTTACACCGAGGACTTCTCTAAAAATGGCTTTATTTGCATGGATGGATCTAGATTTGAAGCTGCTAATACAAATGATGACGGCAGGTTACAAGGAAAATTGTGCCAGCGGAGGAGTAAAGTTGTCATGAGTTTGAGTGCTCTGTCAAAAATCCTCTGAAACTCTGTTGAACCTCCAGATATGCACGCATATAAGTCCACGTAATCAAATGCCAACTCTTTCCAGTGAGTGTGGTCTGAAAAGGCAGTACATCAAAGCAGTGCTACAGGGAAATCCAATAAAGGGCAATGATACTGTTGGGGCACTGTTTGGTCAAATGTATATCATCCTTCTCTGCCAGGAGTCCTTGAGATAGTTTCCTGCCATAATAGCATGTGTGAAAAAGAAGAACATCAACGGCTTATTCTGAAAATGACTTACGTTAACACTAGAGTGGAGCTGGAAAATGTCTGTTTTGAAAAATAAATCCAGGACTTATCTTGTGAGTGAATCAAAGGGAATGTTTTGAACATTATGTTGGCAATTACTGTCTGCGGACTGCGGTGCTATCCAGCTATTCAGTATACTTTTTTGAAATAACCAGACACACTGTACACCCCCCCAACCCTTTTTTTTTTGTCTGGGCTTAGCTTTTAATGTAACTGCAATCAACCACAACAAGATTTTTGAGGCCCAGCATTCATCCCTTAGAAATCCCACCAAACGTGAGTAGTATTGGAATTCCGGAGCACCATGCCAACCGTGAAGCCTCCCTGCCTCTCACAAGCACTGCGTGGAAGGGCAATTTTCCTCCGGCTGAACTTCCCAAAGCTGCCTCACCTGGAACCAATCTGTAACACAATCGAAGGGTCCTGACTTGAAAGCCCATTCCTTCCCTTTGATAGTCTCTTCTTGGTAGCCTGCACGGTGCTGGAAATAGGCCCTTTGCAATCTGCAGATGCAAAAGAGCCA
>VUQG01021705.1:47436-72841 GCA_015106755.1 Etia nguti | reverse complement strand
TGTGTGTGTGTGTGTAAATGCAGTATTTAGAGTTATCCATGTGTATATTATTTAGCTGAGGTAAAGAGTACTGTATTGTATATCTCATAAATGCTGAAATATTAAGCAATGAAATATTGGAAATCAGAACAATGTAAAACAGAAAAACATCACAGTGTTTACTACACATATAGTATGATACTATGTGTTGAGCTTTAGGTAGATGTAGATAAAACTGTATTACTGTTACAACTTAATACTTCCAGTAAAATAATTCAGTGCAACCAGCCAAAAATAGTGGGCTGAGGTCTGTGAATGGGGTCACAGACTACACAAAGAAGCATGCTGATGCTCTACTTTATGCTGGGTTGTGACTACATGATTTCAGCAGAGAAATATCCCAATCTTGATGAGGATAGAGGATGTGTTCAGCAAAACTGGGTCACTGGACAACAACAACATAATAGTTAATGGCAATCAATCTTGGACTTTCCAACCAAAACACTATAGAAAAACGTGTTATTCCACAGACAACAAAAATGATGCTAAAGGATACACAGTTCATATTGCATTCTTTGTGAGGTCCATGGACAGGTCAGCAGTAATTTCCTCTTTCCTCTCTGTCTCTATGTTTCCCTTTTTTCTTCTCATCCAAATACAAGACTACAGTACACTTCTCTATAACATTTCTATTTTTTTTTGGGGGGGGGGACATGGTCAATCTGAAGACTGCAAGAAGAGACTGGAAAAAGAATAAACTAAATTGCATCCTCAATAACATTTTACACCCCCTCTACAGTGATATTTTGTGTTTGCTTCAGCACCCCAAGGTGCAACATCAAGGTCTCATGGCGATCATTTTCTCCACCCACCAACAGACTACTTCCTTTCTCTTTAATCTCCACAAACTGCAAAGGTGTTGAAACAAGCAATCTGCACTGATCTAAAATTACCAAATATCCTGGATATTCACAGGAATGTGGATGAAACAATGGCTGTACAACCGTAAACTGCTGCAATTTTCCTTTGGATTTTTTTCTACATATAGGATGCCATCATCCATATTGTGATCAGATTTTTACTTTAAACATTTAACAATGCAGATTTTGCATAATTCCATGTTTTAAATTCTATGATATCATAACTGAGAGTTTTTGTGAAGGTGACAGTTGGAAATCCTCAAATCTAAGCAAAAATCCAAATGCAAACAGGACAGTCTGTGAAGTATATGCCGTCAGCATCTTTGGAACCGGATATTGAGTTTAGTTGTGAACTAGTCTTCAGGATCTCGGAGTCTCTGTAGCATCTTATAATATTTTCTTCTGAGGAATGAATCAATTTGAATGTGAAGGTGAATGTATTGTGGATATCAAGTGTGGGTCACCTTAATGTCTGAGCATGTCTAATAGTTTTTAACTGTCCTCAAGAATAAACAAAAGCTATGTTTTATGTACTTACCATGTTGCTTTTTATTTCTGCATAAATATGCAGTCACTAACAGAAGATGCATCTTGTTAGTATCAGGATGGATCTCCTGTTGAACTTGATTGAGATTAAGATTTGGATTCAGATCTGGTGATCGTGTTTGTCATTTGAGTGGAGTGAACTCACTGTAGCATTCAGTACACCAGTTTGAGAGGATATCATTTTCTTTATGTCGACCATTATCTTACCGGAAGCAGCTTGCACAAGATGAGTACACTGTGGTCATACAGGGATGGTCATCAACAATACAAAGGCAGGCTATCATATTTAAACAATGCTTAGTTGGTACTGAGGGGCGAAAAGTGTGCAAAGAAAATATCCCCCCAAAATTATGCCACTATCCTCAGATACAAAACAAGATTGATCTGCCCTTTCATGTTGTTTACACCAAATTCTGATGTCTTGATGCATGCTCAATCATCCAGGGAACTAAATCCCAAAAGTTTGATTCTGTTCATCTGGACGTAGCGTTTTCAGTGGGAGAAACGTTTCGTCACTCATCCAAGTGACTTCTTCAGTCTCAGCTCACTGCAGGTTACCCCATCCTTATAAACAGTGCATTGCACAATAACTGAAACCAGCCCACTGAATGAACAATGGGCTGTGAGGTCAGTTACTAGATCATTAATATGCAAATTCTCATGACCATTGATCAACAACCACTGATCAAATCAAATCAAATTCTGATGCTACTATCTGAATTGTCACAGCAGAAATTGAGATTCATCAGACAAAGCAACATTTTTCCAGTCTTATGATACCCAGTTTTGGTGAATCTTTGTGAAATGGTCGGCACCAAATGTGTTTGAGTTCTTCTGCTGTAGCCCAGAGGGTTCAATATGTTGTCCATTCAGAAATGTTCCTCTGCATACTTATTTCCTATCAGGTTGAAGAAGTCTGGCCAATCTATTTTAACCTCTTTTTGACTAAAGAACTGCTGCTCACTGGATATTTTCTCTGTTTCAGACTATTCTCTGTAAACCCTAAAAATGGATATGTAGGAAATCCCGCAATTCATCAGTTTCTGGCTTTGACTGTCCCATCTAGCATCAACAACCATGATACGTTCAAAGTTACTTAAACCATCTTTCTTTCTCACTCTGATGCTCGATTTGAACTTCAGCAGGATGTTGTGACCATGCCTACATGCCTAAATGACCTGAGTTGCTGCCATGCAATTGGCTGAATAGAGGTTTTTCATTAAGTTGAACAGGTCCTCCTAATAAAGTGGCCATGGGTATACGTGTGTATATTATTTTCTCATGTACATATCTCTGAATTAAGGCACTTAAAGTAAGAATATTGTCTGTACTCAGTAGATAGGTATGTATTTCTATATATAAGTAAGGTTTCACTTTAAATAAAAAATATAAGGCACTTATAAATAAAACCCCTCCACAGTAACAAGTTTAGCCATTTTCACCACTGTCAAGACAAAAGGCATCATCCAGCAGCTGCCAGCAGTGGCAAACACTCGATTTTACTGTGTTTTCTGCAATATCAGATGTTAGATCTTGAAATGGCAAATTGGGAAATGAACTAAACAGCAGTCGAGAGATTTATTCAAACAACTGTCATTCAGAAAGATCAAAACTGCAGTGATCCTGTAAGGAGATTGAGTTGTACAACTCCTGTTTGTCAACGCTGTGCAGCTGAAACTGAAAAGCTGTTCAGTGTTTCTGTGAAGTTAGTGTCACTTAATCCAAAGATGTGATCCTGATCTGAGTTAAGAGTCAATGTTTTTTTCTGCTGGCTCCCAACTTTAGTTTTTGTTTCAAATGAATGACGAGTTAGAGTGAGTTAAAATTTACCGGAATTAAAAGTAATGTGTCCCCCGCCTGAAGTCCGTATGGACTACCAGACACACAGCTCTAAATTTGGTTTGAAATGCTTCACTGAAACTCCATTCAATTTCACAGGAGAGTAACTTCAGAATGGACACAATTATTCTTGTACTTTAATAATCATTTTTGAACACTACCTGTGCGAACACAATGGGATATACATTTATGCATCTTCAGATCCTTTTTTTTTTTTTACATGTTTATTGGTTATGTATTTTTGTAGATTTTTACATGCAGTAATTTGAGGAGTCTTTGTTTCATAAAGGTGTGACAGATACGTTAACAATGGCACTACAAAATAAAGAGCCTGAAATGGGAGAAACTGTCCTTAAAACTAAATAACTTCCAAAGCCGGAGCTAAGGTCCAATTGATTTAAAAGGTAGGCCAGAAATTAATTAAAGCTCGTTGACATCACTAAGGGTCCATAACATTTTTAAAGATGCAATAAGTCATTTTAGTTGGAATTTTTAATCGCATTTTGAAGATGATGACTACATCCCTGATAGGATTAGCCATCAAACTCTTAAAAGATTCATCCATCTTTCTGTCAGCCATCCTCTAGGACATCAAGACCATGATTGGATAAAAGAGGAAAAAATGTTCCCTGCCCTGTTGTCATTACCAATCCAACACTGGCAGATCTATTTTTACTTCAAGTAATGAGGAAGGAAGTTGGTTAATACTGCCTTGAACCTTCTTGAAAGCCTAGCAGGGGTTTCAGCCTGTTTAAACAGGAAGCAGGGCGTCTAATGGTTTCTTTAATGTGAAGTTTAAATATCTCAGTGAGACCTTTAAAAAAATGTACTGTTGAACAAGTATGGATATTATCCTGTCATTCTTTTCAAAGCTTGAACTCTTATTTTTATGTGCTTAAGGGAGTAGACTTGCTTGTGTTCTGATGCTATTTTGTTGAGTCCACTGAATAAAACTGCTGAAATTCAGTGGTTTTAAACACTGCTCACTTCGAAGATAACATAAATTGCCTTTTTTAAAATGTAAATGTTACTTTAACAATCATAATAGGGAATCAACAAATTGCACCTGTTCTGCTACACAGAAATCCTTCATAACATACAAAAATTAAACACAGAAAGCACAACAATTGCCATAATATCAACGTTTTTAACAGCCGACAAATTAAAGTCTCTAATTACATATTGTTATACCTTTTCCCAGTGAGTGGTCTATTGTGTTTTTTATAATAGTATCATCTTTGCATTCTAGCTTTGTAACCAGTGCTATAGGTTCTTGAGTCTTCATTATTTGTCTGACCTTTTATTAATTTTTTAAAAAGTCCTGTTATGGCACCACTGTGTCTAACACTACCTTACACTCACGTTGGTAAAAAACTAACCTGTAAAGCACATCTAAACATTTGCCACAATTGCAATGGGCAATGGGAAATGACTCCACAATAAAAGAACAGGCCTTCCTGCAGGTCTGGAGCCAGTTGTTAGCTGTCCATATACCAGATCCTTTGGAGTGTCTGTGTAGATTCTCAGCCATCCTGCTCACCCTATCATGTGGCCTGCTGAGGTTCTTAGATCCTCATTGCCTCTATTTTCCATGTTTATGCTACGTACTTGCTGCAAGCTGCAAATTCAGAAACCAACTTCTCACCAGTTACCGCTCTCCCTACGCTCAGATCCTAACCACACTCTCCCTCTGTTTCAGTGCCTCGGTGTCAAAGATTCCCCGCCATGTACCCTCTCCACAGAAGTGTTCTACAGTGAGTGCCCTCTCCAAGGTGGAAAACCAGTTGGTGCATCTGGAGGTACTGGGATGCCCAGTCATCAGTGAATCTCTCTTTGCTGCACTGATGTGATCCAAAAAGCAAAGCGAGACATTTGGCATCAGCTTGTCTGCAGGAGCTGGAGACAGCAAGCTAGTGAAGGCATCCAGCCACCTTAGGGACTCTATTTTCTATTCAGGTTTACCACAGTAGCATTTCCTTGTGCCAAAAGGCGTCCACAAGTCATTAGAGCCCTGGCCTTTGGCTGCCTAGTAGGGTCTAAAGGAGCCCTTACAGCATCCAGAGCAATAGGTGGCTCTGGATACTAATAGTATGTAATTACCTAACCCTAACCAAAAAGTGAGCCTTAAAAGTAACAAACAGCAAATGAACAGGATCGATAACAGTGATGAAAAACTACAGTTGAAAGAAGAGGGGTCACCAAGTCTTCGTGACATTCACAATATTTCATTCACGATCATGAATCTTTATAGAAAATATAACAGTAATTTGTCCCATCACTGGCAAGATATTTTAGTGTGGGCGAAAGTGGTGATAAACTGACTAAGTGATGTTGCCATCCCCACAGCCATGCGCATACATTTCCCCATGATAACTATTCACTTGGCCCGCCACACGCTCCTAATTACATACTTCAGTTTTTGTGCTTTTTTATGGTGTGTGAGGCGGGGGGGGGGGGATCACTAAAGCGAGACTGAGAGACAAACAGAGTGAAACAAACATTATGCATGGTGTCTCCACCCTGCAGGGTAGTAAAGCATATCAAAGGTTGGCTAGACTGCACTGGGCAGCTGCTGTGGCATAAAGATGTGCCACACTGCCAGACACACAGATGTAGAGTAATGAGTCATTGTGTACTGGAATTTTGTCAAAAGCCTGCTTCTCTCTTTTCCTCTCATGTTCCTCGTCTCATTCTCAACCACCTTCTCCTCTGTCCATCTCATCTTATGCTTTCTTTTTGTACTGTTTTTATAATTTATTAAACTTAAATTAGACTTTAATAAATGCCCAAAACTGTACTGGTTTCCATTTTTAAAAAAGTAGTGATGACATAGTGATGTGCCTCACTTCCAACCATGTGCTTTATAATAAAGTTTAATAAGGTCAGATTACACAAAGCAGTAACAAAGGGCAAAATTTGTAAAGGTCGCAGGCAGGGGTAGAGTGGTCTCAGCATGCAGCTCAGTTGGAGAAAAAGGCAGAATATTAAGGCAGCAATTAATAAAGGTGGAAAAGAACACAATTGCATTCATTCATTTGTGCCTTTTCTTTCCTTCCCCAGAAATTGCTTTGAAATCAAAATCATCTGTCTATTGCTGAAATAAATTAAGCATTTTATCAATTTCATTCATGCATATGTATTGCGCATATTTGCATAATCCATAATTTGGTGAAGCTTTGAGAAACACTCCGAGTGTATAAAGTCGACGGGCAAAGAGAGAAATAATGCTGCTTAAAAGTTTGAATGGCCACAAAAAAAACATACAACAAAAGCTGTTTTCGCATACCTGTAACACTGGCAGAGTAGATCTGTGATCTGTGTGACTTTCTGCTCCCCACATGACACTGATGAAAGCTGCATTTGCAATTACAAATAGGAGCTTGGGTGGAAATTCAGGAGGCGTATTTGAGCAAGTTCAAATCAATCAGAAGAGTGAACTCTCAGGGATCATGAGATGGATGACATGGCAGCATCCAGTAAGGAACATTTTGCCATCTTTCAACAGGCTCAACACTTACGTGGCAGCATATTAGTAATGACTTGAGGTCTGTTGCTGGCAACCACAGATGACAGTAAATTTGACTACACAAGCATAGGTGGGGAGTCCCTAAAGAGGATACATTCCAGTGCTGTTACGCCAAGACCAGCAGCCTCTGATCGGATCCTCACAACATCATGGTGATTGAACCTTCATATGTTTTAACATGAAAAGGTGGGCTTGAATTCTCATTTAAGCTGCTCAGACCTCTCAAACTAAATACATTCAAAACATTCATCTTCATGCTTCACTTTTCACTTAAAAAATTCCCAAAGGGGAAATGTGCCTTGCATCCAGGTCCAGATGTAAACCACAAATGAATCAGCAATCAAGCGCAGCGGTTTCTGTCAAGCCATGCAGTTTAGCAGCTGACAGAGAGTGAGAGCACCACCTGGCTGTACACAGTACAGCTGAGTGAACGGGTCGCTGCATACCTTTCAGCTGCAGTTAATTAAATTCACTATATATGTGGGCTATATTTAGATTAATAAATAGCACAGAAATCAGTCTAATAAAAAAAAATGCATCATTTCTGTCTCATTCAACCACAGTATTTCTGGGAATTTGTCTTTGCACAGGTTAGAAGGTGGGTCTATCTACTTCATCAGTAACAAGTTAAAAATCATCCTGGTAAGCAAACAGAATCACTAGTGTGACTTAAAAGGGGAGTGAAAACAAGCCCCTCTTCCCACTTAAGATTAAGGTTATCACAATGTCTGGTCTCAGCCAGTGAAGCAGGCTTTGAAATCAGCTTTGAAATACATGGAGGAAACTTTAGAAAACTAAGCTAAGATTTGCTGCTGAGTATTAGTGTCTTAATTCTTACTGTTATCATTTGACTCTTAAAATCTGAAGGCATTGGGTTGGACATGTGACCTAAATCAAATCAAATCAAATCAAATCAATTTATTTATATAGCGCTTTTCACAGGTGGAAGAAGGAAAGCAACTTAATGCAGAAAGAAATAATGCTGCAATTTTTGATCTTTTTGTGATGCTTTTTAATGATTAATAAAGTAGGAAATGTATCTCTTTCAGTCCCAGTTTTTTGATGATCAAATTTTTGTATGTTTAAATGATTGTATTGAACATTTGACTTTTTTTTTTTTTATTAACTTCATCGGACTAATCAATCTAAAGAACTTGAGATGTACAGTGTTTTAATTTTCTTTCACATTTCATGAAAAAATGAGCAACTGATTAAAGAACAATGAAAATAATCCTCAGCTGCAGGCTTACACTTCATAAAATGTCTTTATAGTCACACAAAAAGCTTAATGATGAATGGGATTCTTAGCTCCGCTGTTGTCTCTTTCCGCACACACGCACCTCTTTCCACTCAATAAGAGCTGTAGTTGGAGTCGCAGCGTGAGTCTGCAGCCAAGCATGTTTCAAACTCAGACAATGCAGTGTGTTATCTCTAGCTACAGTGCCATCCGCTGGCTGTCTGGACTGATGTGTGGGACCGGGATGGCTGGATGTGGAGGAGAGATAGGGCGCTCTGATAGAGCCCAGGGCTAAAAAAGAGCATTATGCGTTACAGTGTTGTCTTAGTTATGCTTCACAGAACTGGATGCGTCTTCGCAAATCGTCCAATTTCAGCTCCCCGATTCCCTCACTGTCTTCTCTCATCCTGCCAGTTGCCTGATTTAGTAAAACAGACATGTCTGTGCGTGCGGGCTTAAATAGTGGAGGTGGTTGCTGTCTCACATCCTAATGGCTGGTCTTGCTTTATTTCAGGTGTCCTTATGAGGAAAGGTCCCAAAGGACTGACTTCTGGAAGAATGTAGGAGGGAGGTGGGGTGGGGGTGGGGGGGTTGATTGCTGGTCTGGTTCAAGTGAAAGAAATTTAAAAGTGAGTGATGCAGAAAAGATTTTTAAAGGTCGCAATAAGTCAAAAATGGAAAAGGGAAAGATGAAAAGTGCATTGATTGGATCACTCAGCAAACCATAGAAAGAGTCTGAGAGAGGAAATGGCTCAGAGATCCCAGTTTAATAGTATTCTCTCAGAAAGTGTGAATGACTTTGAGTTATCACCCCTTTTATTGTATCAAAATTGATCACATTATCTCCCATCCATCTCTGTATATTTGTCTCCACTTAAAGTGGTTGTTCAAAGCACATAATGGACAGATTAGGAGAAAACCTCTGTTCTGGCAACACTCAATATTTTCCCATTAGTGCGGTGGCCACTGGGATTAGACCTTTGCAACACATTAAAGTTGTCAATACTGCTAATATTGTTTTTGGAAGTCCTCCACCTTCTTAGAGCTACAGCTTGTGTAACCAGATCTCTTTGATAAGATCTATCGAACAACCGTGAGAGTGGCAGCAGGAGACCTATAGGTCTTATCTATTAGAGAACGGAAGACTGCGGGATAAAATGGCCAAAGAGTATTTTTCTTCGAAGTAGTTCTCCTCAGATCTCGGGAGATTGCAGAGTCTTGATGCAAACTGTTGTCAATATGCAATTCAGTAAACAAGAAATAAAAAATATTGCGTGGCGATAGCCTGAATTCCTCATATTTGCTGCAAATACACCACGAGAATGTTCATGTAAAGAGTTTTGTCATAGTGTGTTTTTGTACAGTTTGAATAAGATATTCAGCACACTTCATATAGCACAATTAACCCCAACAGACACTGACCAAGTTAGTTTTTAGTTGTTGTTTTTTTTATCTTTTTTGTAAAATAACAGCAGAATTAGTGCAGTAAGACAGATGACAGATTGTTCTACACAAAGGTGTAAAAAAGCACCTGCCTAATAATTTGTAGGTCTGCCAAAACTAAAACTGCCATGCTGCCAAGTCTGTTTAGTCCATCAGGGCATGGATGTCCTGAAGTGCCCTGTGGTATCTGGCACAGACACCCAGTTGGTTGTTGGGTATAGGGCCTCGATGGATTAGCTTGTTCCGGTAAATATCAAAGATGTCTAATCAGATTCTGATCTGGGGAATTTGAAGGCTGGGCTGTTACTTGGGAATCTTTGTTGGGTTTGTTGAGTCACTCTTGAGCCATTTTTGTTGTGCTGCAGGGCACAATATCCTGCCAAGGAGTCCATTGCTGTGAAGGAGTGCAGTTGCCGCAGAAAGGTACTCTCAGTGTGCAAAAACGTTTAGGTGGGATGTATGTGTCAAAGTAACTTCCTTGTGAATGCAAGGGCTCATATTGTCATAATAAGCTGATCATTGTGTTATTTACATCACTTGTTATAAGTTTTAATTGTTTCAGCCAATCACTATAAGATGTGCAGTATGTGCAGAAAGCATTCAGACCACTTTAACATTTTTCATGTTGCAATATTGCTCTTACATCATCCAAATTCACTTCCCCTCCATTAATATGCATTTAATACTCCATAATAACAAAGCATAAACATTTATTTTTGCAGGTTTTATAAATGCATTCAAAAGGAAAAAACCTGAAGTCACATTGATATAAGTACCCATGCCATTTAACTCTGCACTTACTTACTTACTATAGCCTTGAGACTTCTTGGGGTTGCATGGACTGCCATTGCTTTTAAGTCTATCCAGAGATGTTTGATTAGATTCAGTTTAAGGTCCTCCCTGGGCTCTTTAAGAACAATCACAGAGCTGTCCCTGGGCTACTCCAGTCTGAGGTTTTGCAATTTGGAGCAGGTTTTCATTAAGAAAATATTCCACATTCTTTGTTCAGCTGTCCTCCAAACCAGACCTTTCACTTTTTCTGTGCTGCTAAAAAATCTTCCCCATCTCACGATGCACCTACCAGCACCGGGGCAGATGATGAGCAGAGCCCGGTTTTCTCCAGATATTATGCTCAAACAATTCAATATTGGTTTCATCTTAGCAAAGAATCTTGTTTCCTCACAGTCTGCAAGTACTTTGGGTGCTTTATTTGCAAACTCCAAGCGGGATTTCATCTGCTTTTCACCTAGAAGAGGCTTCCATCTGGTCCCTTTGCTATAAATCCCCGGATGGTAGTCCTAAAGTTTCCTCCATGTCCACACAGGATCTCTGTGTCTCAGGCAGTAATTGTTCAGTTTTGCTTGGTGATTATTCTCTAGGAAGAATTTCATTTTTAGCCAAAGTGTAGGCTGCTTTGCTCTTAGAAACCTTTAATATTTTAATATACTATTGTAATATTTCAGTTTGGGTTTCTTTTCTTATTAAATCATTTGGAAACATTTCTATAATTCAGTCTATATTTTGTTATCACAGGAGATATTATGTATAGATTTCTGCTCTAATTAACAAAAGAAAACAACATAACAATGTGTGAACGAGAGCACACATCTGAATTGTAATGGGGTTAAAGTAACAGAAATGAACAACAAAAACTAGCAATGATGCTTTTTCACCGCAAGAGTGCACCATTGTGCTTTCTTATAACACAACAGCGGCACCACAGCAGGTGTGTGCCCTCGCTCAGGTTTGTGTTGACATTAGAGGATAGAACAACCTGTCACACAACAAGTTCAGTATTACCAAAATGTCATTTAATAGAATTACTGTATTCGTGTGTACTGTTAATGAAGGGCTGAACCAAGAATGAGAGAATAGAAAACAATTCCATCAATGCTTTTTGATTTCTCAGTCTCAGGCTGTCAGAACTGAAGGCAAAGCTTGCAAATACTGCGGACTTTCTACATCACGGTCTAATTTGTTGGAGCTGGTTATTAACCGTGAAGCCGTTTGCTCTGTCCTGTGTGCAATTTCAGCGATAAATGAAAACATACACTCCTGCATGTGTGAGAACGTCCTCTCGGTGCGGCAGTGCTGAGGTCATATCCACTGGGATGGCCCGGCCGTGTGCGGACAGGATGAGGAATAGAGCCTTACTTTCTGAGTTAGATAAATACCTCCATCTGCCTTACGAGGGCATTCACCGGGGACAACACAAAGACCAAAATCAGCAATACATAAGCATCAATAATTAAGCAGCCACACACAGAGTGAGACACTGAAGGCTGGGTGGGGTCCTGGATGGTGCTCAGGGTTTAACCTAAATGCTTTTAAACGTCTGCGAAGCTTGTCATAGAGGACAAAATGGAGAAGGGTCCTTTTTTTTCTTTTCGCTAAATGACAGGGCTATAATGCACCTTAATGCTCTGTCTCATTATTTTTCCTCTCTGCCCTTTGTTCTTGTTTCATTTCCATGTGCTGTTGGTTTTCTTAGAGTTCCCTCAGACGACGAGACGTATTAGGTCTAACCTATCCTATGAACAAGTACACCCCGTGACCCAGCCTGGCTCAGCCCGCGCCTTATCATTTATTTATGAGAGCCACTATCAGAGCGACGCTGAACACAAAAACAGTGATGTCATTGCTTTTATTTCTTTCAGTGCGTTGACTGACTGATACGATTCTTTTGGCCACCAGCAGCAATCGCCTGAAAAGCTGAAAGTAAAACCTTTTAAAAGTTTTAAAAACTTGTCAGAAACAATGACTAAAAAATCTATATTTGTTTCTGCTCTGCAAAGGTTGGAAAGTTTATTTGTTTAGCCATTTTTTTCCAACACACAAGGGGTGTTAGTGTGGTGAGTTCTATATGAGGATTCAGTCTGCAGGCAGTTTTATTTTGGAAGGAAAAGGGGCTTTTGGTGTCATGTTCCTGTGGGGGCTCTGAGGCGAGTAGAGGTCTAGGATTTCTTCCAGTGTCACTTTGTCCTTGTGGAGTATCCATCTCTAGCTCATTTTTTTTATCCTATCTTTTGTACATCTCAATTGCCCAGAAACAGGAATGGCAGTATCTTCAGGGACTGCAATGAAAATGAATTTGCACTCTGTTTGAGTCCATAGTGTGATTTATGTAAAGGCCACTAGGGGGAGAGGTAGAGCTGACACAGGAGACATGAAACAAAGTGAAGGGTGAAAACTGGAAATATGAACACCTGGAAAGGAGGAAAGGTGAGAAGGCCCAACTGAGGCTGAAAGTAGGAGACAGACAGGAAGATTTGAAGTAGCAGAAAAGGAATTCAAAAGAGAAATTTGTGAATTATTGTAGAAAATACGGGGGGGGGGGGCAGCAACAATACAAGAGAGAAAAAATTGTTTGCTGTTTTTGTCTTTGCATGCCTCAGAGAAACCTGTGTTCCTTTCCAGTCATCGTTGGCATTTCGCTCAGCAGTGTATTTCCATTCGAGGGGCATGGAGAGAGCAGTGACCTAAGGGATACCCTGTAATTATCCTCCGTGTCTATGACAGGCCCAGATAATCAGTCTCACTGGGAATACTGGCATACCCCGTGGATGAGTGATTCTGAAAAACCTAATCCTCAATGAAGCGTACTCATAGCTCTCACACTGGCAACTGGAGTGCTCTCACAAGATGCCTTTTTGACACACTCACGGGTCAGTGTGTGTAATCCCTCTCTTATTTTCTTCTGTCTCTGTTTAGATCATGTTTTATAGGATTTCATTGAGTTTTTTTGGTTATACAAGACACAAGCTGTGGCCAAAGGTTGTGCTATATTCCACCAAATTTAATTTTTTATTTTTTTTATCTTATCTTATTTTTTTTGTTGTTGTTGTTGCTTTGCAAAAGGTTTAAATACCATTTCCCCAAAGTAACTTCTCTGTTTAGCTGATGCATGCAGCTATGAGCAAAAACAGCCCTAATGTGCCTCTGGCTCCAGCCCAATTATAGCTCTGGCTCTTTTGGAGAACAAAAGTTAACTGATATTGATGTTTAGAATGTATTTTCAATTAGAGCAAATGACATTTCACATCCCAGCAACCCAATGCTCTATCTATTTTTTTTTAACAAAATCAACAATTAATATTTGATAGTTTAGGTCTATACACCATGAGCAAATAAAACAACTAATAAGATGCTACGTGTCACAATACACTGAGTGTTGGGGCTTCAGGTAAAATCAGAAAAGTAAAGGTTAACATGCACAGTTACGCTTTGAAGTACGCAAACACACACATCAGGCTGTGCACACACAAACACAATGGTTCAACATCTCATAAATCTTTCAAAGAGGCTTCAGAAAGTAGTCAGTGATTTGGCACAAGCCACAGATGCACACAGAAAACACACAGTTGTGAACACAAATAGTTTTTAAAGACACACTTTCAGTATCAGGTCATATATATATATATGCTGCAGCTCTATTTTCTCTATATCTACTCTTATTGTGCAGCAGGAGTTCTTTCACCTCCAAAGCATCCTCATTCAGCCTTTGAGATTAAATTACACTGTGGATGTATATACTCCAGAAATTCGCACTACTAGCTGTACCTATGTATCTCATGCAGGAAGAGCAAAGCACGATTCCCACAGGCAGCCTGGGAATCAATTACAATTCTCCTGAGGCAGGGGATTGGCTACTGGGGAATGACAACATGCCAGACAGCCTCACGGTCAGGCTGTCATCATTTGATTCACACATAATCAGCTCCTAATTGTATCACATTGGTCTGCAGGTACATGTAATTTAGAACAGAACATGAATTCACAAGGGCTTTTGCAGGCAGAGCTCCCCGGTAATGAAGGAGAAGCCAGTGCTTTTATGTGCTTGGCCCCTGGTAGTCCTGTGCTGGAGACTCGGGATCCAGATTTTTGCGCTTTGACAGTTTGATCGACAGCTGACATGACTGGCTCTGGAGTTGCCAGTCAATACAATAATACTGAAAGTAGCCCCAGTGCAAGTGTCTTCTGCTCAGAAAAAAGTTCAAAAGATTTTTTTTTTCAATATATAGTATTGCTGTGTTCTGTCAGAGTGATCAACACCATGTTGCAACAGTATCCTCTGGACTGTGGAAGTTTGCAGTGTGGAACTATTCTTTACAAAGTTTACCAGAAGAAAAATTGTGTCGCTGTTTTGCTGCGATGTAATATTGGACAACTTAAATTATGAATTATGTGACACTCAGAGTGCTCTTACATTAAAAGGGACGCAATAAATCATCTTAACCTCACAAGGAAGCGGACGCTTCGGTGTAATGTGCCCTCTTTCTTAAAGCATTGTCTAAACTTAGTCCTGTCCAGCATCCATGACATCAGAGAGAAGGCAGCAGACTCCCCTGAGCATCAAAACACAGACAGACTAAAAAAATAATCATGACTGCTCTATTAATCTACTCTATTATGGCTCTTGATCAATATATATTTTGCTCTTGTTCAACAATAACCATTCATCAAGTCAACCTCATTCTGCAAAGGCTAACCTTTTAAGATGTCAAGAGGAAAAGGGAATTCTGTTTAACATGCAGTTCATATTAGCAGATAAAGGGGAACAAAGAATGCACGAAGATCTGTGAACAATATGTAAGACAACATTAGTCACAATACATCATTACTCTAGAGAGACTTGTGGACTAAGTGTACAATTTAAGGATATATAATTCATCTTTTCTAGTTTTCTGAAAACAGGTTTGCCAACATTACATTTTCTCATTACATATTTTGTCAATACAAATAGATACACTGTTAAAGCCATTTCAGAGATAGTTCTCCCAAAAGGTCTAAACAGTTTGGATCCAATAAAAGTTTCATGCTTTATGCTGTTACTGTATATTTTGTTTCTGCTGATGCATTTCCACTTCTAAAATTTAGCCATAAAGAAAAAGAAGGGAATCTTAAAATTATGTATTTCTGTTAGAATCCATTCCTAAATGCAAAAATCAAATCTGGTCACAGAATTTGAAAGAAATCTTTTTGAATTCACAAAAGTGTTTTCAAGCTATCCATCTATCAGAAACCAATTGTGGTGAACATGGAAAATCCAGAACCTTGTGAAAAGAAACCCAGAAACCCCCAAAAATGACTATGTCGATTGTTATCCTACATTTCAGTATTTTTTCCATTTCTTTATTCAACTGTTTATTTAAATATTTTGAACTTTTATCTTTTTTTTTTACTATAAGACTCATTATTGCTCACACTTCTTGTCATTTCTTTAAATCCATCCGGCACCATGCATCTGTTTGGGTCCTTCAAAGAGATGAAAATTGGAAGTCATTATAGGAAAATAAAAGCAATGCAGTTTCAGACTCTTTCATACTTTCTGGCTCTTACGCTGTGGCTTACAGTATATAAATTCAATATAATTTTCAGGGTTTTACAGCACCCAGAAGGAATATTCACAAACGTGGCAGCATTTCACACATTTGCAGACCTAGCCGACGATAGAAATGCTTTTTGTAAATAACTCTCAATAGTTATAAAACTGACTGCTCAATTATGTTTTCCTTTTTCATAAAAAACATATGAACAAAGTGTAAGGTGTTTGGGGGATGGTGGAAAAAGCATTATAAATGTCCACCTTTCCCAACAAATTCTGAAAAAAAAAAGTCATCAATTTGTTCATTTTGATGACATTATGCTGTCAATACATGTGGGAATTCCAGTCATTTTCTAATCTGAGCATAAAACGCATTCTGATAAGGGTTTCAGCATTTCTTGTGTAGCCTGCAGCCTTAACCACTTTGTGCGTCATAACTCACAATGGAGTCACAGTGGCGAGCAGGAAAAAGACAGGCACCTTGGCTAAAAGGATTTATGACTCTGAGTGGATGTATTTATAAATAACTTTTTTTCTTAAATCATCAAATTATAAAATAGGATTGAAAGCCATTTAAGTCTCTTCTTAGGTGGTTGTAGCCTGCTGCAGCATTAGCTACACAGCCCAAAAGGAACAAAGGCCCATATTAAAACAAGAATGGAGGATGTGATCTTTTTGATTTTATTAGCAGTATTTTTTTATTCTATCAATTCAGTACTTCGACTATGTTGTGTGAGATTTATTCATTGTCAGCAAAATGCCATACCTTTTTCAGTTTAAGATCCTTAAAATTGGCTTCAGAAAAAACAGAATTTTAACATTATTTTTAACATTCGAAGAGACACAAACAACCTACAAAACAGGAAGTCAGGGCAGCCAATGGCAGCTCTGAAGCCAAAGGCCATGGCAGCTACAGGTGCATCTCATTCTTTACTGCCTGACTGAGATGGATCTCAGCAATTTCTGGTGCGAGCGTTGCACTAAGTTGAATCTAAATAATTCAAGACCTGGAATGATTCTCAAATTGCTTTTATTTTGAACAGAATACAAAACAGACAATGAAAAAAAACCCTTTTTCCCCCCCTTTGCTGCGGGTGTAGAAAGATTTCCCTGTCAGAAAAAGCCACGGAAAACACCATGTGCTAAATGATTTCATACATCTCTTCTCCATGCCGTTATATACTACACACTGTAGATTCAGACTTTCACAGAGTGCAGTGCTATTTTTTTTTAAATGGCGCCTTTATTGCAGCTGTTGTATTTTTTTCTTTCTTCTTCTTTTCTTTTTCAAACAACGGTGCAGCAGCCTCGACATTAGTCAGCATTTGTACGGTCCATAGCTGCAGCTTCTGAGAAACAAATTTACAAAGCAAGCTGTTTCGCACGCACACACACATCCACAGAACCTCACCACTTAACAACTCTCCCCCTCTGCCTTCTTTCTCCTGTGTTTTTGCAAAGTAAACAAACATCATTTCGAGTGATTCCTCACAATCCATCCCTCTGCCTCTGTAGTGTGCTTGAGCCTGCCTCGCTGTGCTTGTCAGAAGAGCTCCTTTAATCGCTCAGTGCCGGCATGTGATGTTCAAGGCCCACTCCTCCTCCCAGCCTCCTCCTTTCTTTATCTGTCAATCATCAGAGCTTGAAAAAATAAAGCCCCTATGCCTTTATTTCAAGAGGTGCCTGATCAATATCATCAATCCATCTACCTCCCCTGCTCACACCCCCCACATGTTCTTTCTCTTCATCTCTCCCCACCGTTCTCTTCTTTTACTTCTCTCCCTCCCTCTCTCTCTTGCTCTCTCTCTCTCTCTCTCTCTCTCTCTCTCTCTCTCTCTCTCTCTCTCTCTCTCTCTCTCTCTCACTCTCTCTCTCGGTTGCTGCAGCTGTATCCATTTCCTCCTGGCAAAAAGGGACTTTATGAATAAATGATACTGAATTGCTGAAGGTTCAGATACTAAATAATGAATTTCACCACCAAAAACACAACAACTTCTCCAATCATAAAATAGCTCTCCCCTTCCATATTGATTGTGCTTGTGCAACCAGATGCAGAGAGCACAGTCTGCATCCGTGCAAGGTAGAAGACCATACAGAGGGAAAATGCATAAAATGATAGGGAGCCACCTGCTTTTTTAGCTATAGATATCTGATAAGAGAGGGTAACAGATGGGTGCCGATGGCGGGTACACTTTCTCTGAGCCCCTCTCGCATCTTTGTCGAAGCACTAAGAGCGGAGTTGGTCTGAGGGAGGTGGAGGAGAGAAGAAAAAAATCTGAAAACTTTCCTTCACGGGACATTTAAAGTAAGTGTGGTCATCTATTCTGTGCAACGGGCGATGGTGTGTTGCTCTGTTTGTGAGAGAGTCGGCGTATGTGTGTGTGGGGGGGGGGTCTGTATGTGTGTACGTGTGTGTGTTTTTGTTGCGTGGGTTTACGTGCGTGTGTCTGTGTTGGAGCTGGCTTGAAGGAGAAAGAGTATTGGCTGGCGAGGCCATGATTTTTTTTTTTTCCTCAGGTCATTGTCGGTTGAGGTGCAGCTGTAATAGTGAGCTGCTTCTCACTGATGAAATAATATTCTGATTAGCGATCACATTGTTTTCCTGCAGTAATAACAGCAATGAGACGGGAAAAACATCTCACAGGGGCAATGGCGTGAAAATGGAAATGTGTCTCGTGGGGTAACGGAGTTATTGTTTAAAAGCTTTTCAAATATTGTATCCTATTCTCACCTAATATAAACATGCATATAAGACATGCTAAGGGAGAGCAAATCAGCTGTAAAGGAATGTGTGTGTGTGTCTGGCGCACAAAGACAAAAAATGATTAGTAAAAGAAAATCTTTGAATATGTGTTTATCATTCTCTGTCACTGTTACATTTATTTATTTTGGCTTAAACATAGTGAAAAACAATGAGTTTATTCATTTATACAATTAATATATTTATATAATTAAATTGTGATTATATTGTTTATGTGTTTTTATCAAGTATTTATGCAGTAACTATGAATCAACACAAATTCTCTTTATATATAATTCCTAACATAATTTAATAAATTATAATATGTTTATATAATAATAATAATTGTATATAAGTCTGTATTTTCACAGTATCCTGCCGTTATTTGGCATTTTTACATACTGATTTATTCCACTCATCACATTATTCAGAATAATGCATATACTGCTATGTTATACAGTGTGGAGACACATACTAATGCAGCAAGTCATTGTGGTGAGGGATAAATAATTGATATCTCACTGAATATGCAAATGAGAAAGAAAGAGCAAGGGAGAGTCATAGATGATGGCGTGTGGTGTGCTCCCGGTGCACGGAGCTAAACAAAAGGCCCGTGTGATTTCCATCATCCAATTAAGAAATATTACAGCCACCATGTTGGGACTGAAACCGTTTAGAGTTGTTTGGGGTCCTGCTTTTATGCAGCTTTGTGTTGTGCTTTTGGGGGAAGCCTTTGAAGTAATTGTGTTGTGTATTTCCCCAGATAGGATTTTTATTTTTACATGGTGAGATACAGTTTAGCTCAATAGACGATAATTCAGGGAAGAGTGGGAATTTATTTTAATAATGTTGGGTCTATTAGTATGTAACAGATGGATACGGTATTCACAAATGTACAGTTCATTTGAATAGCATGTGTAGTCATCAAGAAAACAGAAGTACAGGGTAAAGATTTTTTTTTTTCCCCCTCTCTTTCTCTGTGTTTTACACAGGCACATGTTCACCTCACGTCATATTTCTTTTCCTTGTTTGCATTAGCCTTATAACCTACAAACTCTGGGAGACGAGTGCTTGTGCAGCAGGAGCGTAACAACCTTTCAGCCGCAGCTCGCAGAGAAAAATTAAAATTTGATGTTAATCAAGGAGGCTGGGAGCTGGAGATGACAGGTGTTTTCTACTCTACTTACCCCAGTCTCTTTCCATTTGGCATCACCACTGAGCTCCAACTCAAAGTTGCCCATTTCAGTCCCATCAACTTGCCAATCATTCACTTAATGTTTTAGGAGCATTCGTGGTTTGACCAAAGTGCACGACTGTGGCTTATTCTGGCCCCGTGAATAATTGAAATGAAAAGTCTGGAAAAGTCATAAGAAGAAAAGGCAAGCTGAGGATTTTGTGTGTTTCTGACAAGGAAAGAAATGTAATTTGTTTTAGTCATTTATATATAATGTAATGATAATTTAAACTATAGAGCCATCAAAAAGCCGGTTGTTTCCTATCCATTATTTTTAAAGATATGACACTAACATTAATGCATCAATATGGCATGTCAGACTCATAAATCTGTCATTACTTGTTTCCTGTCCTTTCATCCACTGCACTTCTTACCTTTTGTTAACATGACTGTGTTTTAGGTTATGGCCCCCCAGCACGCACACATACACACACCACAAAAACACACATGCTCATATCTCCCCCAGGGACCTGGCTCTCAGACAGTCACAAGGTTGAGTTGGTCATTATGGAGGTCCTTGACTAAAGCTCAACACAAACTTACAATCCCTAACATTGGCTTCCTACATTCCCAAGTGAGTGATACATGAAAACAAAGTGTACATGCATGTGTGCACATATGTGTGCCAGCGCGTGTGTGTATGAGTATGTGCAACAAGGCCAACTACCAGCCCTTTAAAATCCAAAAATCACCATATCCAGCTAACTACAATACAATATAGCGTCAATAAAAATTTTCCCACAAACTCCATCATGCTGTAATCTATACGGTCTGAACTTCCTTGTGCATTTGTCAGTGATTCATAACAACTAAATACGAGAGCAGAAAAAAGCTTGGAAAAGATGGATCTTCAATGCATTTTAGGGCCATTTTAAATCTTATTTCCCTGCTTCCTGGGCAAGATCTGAAAGAGAAAAAAAGATTTCTCCTTCACTCTGTCGAGCCCCTGAATTATTAGGGGCATCAATATCTTTAGCATATTGCCAAGGGCTTCCAGACAGTATCTGCTTTCATTATTAGTGTCAGCTCAATTATAGCTCACACCCAACTGTTTCTCAACATCTAATAGCATCAATCGACAGGGATGGCTGACGAGCTCGCACTCGCACGCATGCACACGCTCACACACTCACACACACAACCGATATTCTAACACGTGTGCGTACACGCATCCGCCCCTCGCATCCGTCTGTGCGTGCTGTTGCGTTCTGTCATCTTGCTAATGTACACGGCTGAGGGGAAGCACAGGGCTCATAATGGAGGCCATGTTCTTAGTGGCGATGAGCAGCTGATGCAGCCTGGCCCATTTTCATCAAATATTAATGGCATGGAAAAATACACCCGGACTGAGGCCTCGTCCAAAGCCAAACTGGAGAGGCTGGGGGAAAAGAGCAATGGGGAGAAAGTGCAGTGAGTGTGTTTAGAAGTGCCGTCTGATGGCCATAATTAGGGCTGCTCTAATTAAAAATTCAAAAGCCCCAGTTTATTTGAGCGCATGAATCTTCCACTCACTGCAGCATTTATTCGCCTTTTACAAAGTATTTTATTTTACAACATCAATTGAAGTGGGCTTTCCTCCCTCTGCACTCCATCCTCTGTCTCAAGCTTTCGATTTCTCGCTCACTGCCTCTTGAGTCAGAGAGCTGCTAAAAGAAGAAAAGGGAACATGCTCAGCTCTTTTTTTCAGGAAACTCGTGCAAGGTTATGCAAATGATTGGCAGCCATTAAAAGAAAGGTTAAATGATGAAGACACCAACCAACAGGAACTAGTGATACTGCACTGTGAAGGAATGCACTTGATTTCCCAGAGATATTTTGGATATTAATCCTAAAAATCAGAAGAAATTCTTTTTCCTTTTTTTGTCTTATATCTCTTTATTCTCTCTGTAAGCACAAAACCATTGCTTTCAGCTCACAGTACAACCTTTGGCATGAACAAAGCCTGTAAAATGTACAGTTTTGGGCATGTGCTTTGTTTGATTATACAAACAGTCACTTCACCTTTTGTGTCAGTATCACAAGGAGAAATGAGCTATGAAGAGCAGTGCAAAAGAGCAAGGCTTTGGGAAAACACTGACTTCTTTTCTTTTGTGTTTTTTCCTCTATTTACTCCCTGTGCCCGCTATCTTTTCCTCTCTATCGCCCTCACTTTTGCTTTCTATCTCTATTATCCCTCTGTCTTCTTACACCCCTTTTCCTCTCTTTTCCATATATTTCTTCCTCCTCTCTGCCTCTCTGAGCCATGCGCACACACAAACATGACACACATTTGAGCAGTCTATTCCTCTTTTGAATAACACCTCTTTTATTAGTTTGGGTCTTTTCTCTCTAGCCTGCTTTAAACAGAGAGGGGAGATGGGATTCTAAAGAGCTGCCAGGGGCTCAGTTTGCACAGTGCTTTGATGTCACTGAGATGCTCTGAGAGCAAATGCACACACACACACACACACACACACACACACGCACACACACACGAGACACGAGACACCTCTACATAACCAGACAGCACTCAACACCCCCCACCCCACGCACACGCATATAAACATGCATACAGTACAATTGTGCTTGTGGCTGCAGAACCACACATGGATGTTAACACTTTTCCTTCCTTTTTCTCTGTTTATTCCCTCTTGTTTTCCTCTTTCTGACCCATGGCAACATTTACTCTTTCATCTGCGCTTTTTCATGAGTAAGGTATCATTTGAAATAAGCTAGGGTTTGAAAGTAGAGGTCAACCAATTGGTTCTGGGCAGATACCAGATTATTCATATATAAAATGCCTTTATTTATTGTATTGCAACATGAACATGAGATTACCAAATAACAAAGACGGACCGACAACGAACACAGGCAAGCACACACACTATAAATACACAGACAAGGTAACGAGGAAGTGGCACACAGGAGGAAGACACAGCTGAACCTGATTAGACTAGACCGGGAGGAAGCAAACCAGAAAGCATGAACCTAGAACCAGAAACACTAGACATAACACAGAGAACCAAAACCCCACTCTTGCCCAGAAAACAAAATCAGAATAACGGAGAACATAATGAAAATAAACATCAAATCATCAGATAATAATAATAATAATAATAATAATAATAATAATAATAATAATAACACAAAACGCTGGGTCACCAACCCAGCACCATGACATTTACAGTGTTGTTTCCATTCATTGACGTTTACAAGCGTTTGTTTCTGAATAGCTCTCGTAAGGTCCAGCCACAGCATCTGAATTGGACTGAGGTCTGGACTCGCTGGGTGACTGCTAGGTCCCCAGGTCCTGTGGCTGCAAAGGAAGCACAAATCATCACCACTCCACCACCATGCTAGACCAGGGGTGGGGAACTCCGGGCCTCGAGGGCCGGTGTCCTGCAGGTTTTAGATCTCACCCTGGGTCAACACACCTGAATCAAATGATTAATTCATTACCAGGCCTCTGGAGAACTACAAGACATGTTGAGGAGGTAATTTAGCCATTTAAATCAGCTGTGTTGGATCAAGGACACATCTAAAACCTGCAGGACACCGGCCCTTAAGGCCTTGGAGCTCCCCACGCCTGTGCTAGACAGTTGGTGGAGTCTTGGTAATCTGTGTTAGATGTACATCAAATTCGTAATATGCATTAATTCCAAAGAAGGCTGTATACTCTGTTTTTCACAGGAGTGTGTAGAGTCCCGTGAAAACTTTTTTCATATGACTTTATAGATATAGTGACCGCTTCTCTATTGGTTTTTGCAACTGCACCATTGGTTTCTCTTTTCATGCACACAGATATAATTTCTTTTGATATTATGTCCTTATATCCCCTTTTTTTAGATTTATAAACCTAGCTAGCTAATGCTAGTCAGGCAGATTAGAAAGCTGCATCCATAAAGTGTACAAGTGCAAAGATACAGATAATCTGTAATCAATGATAATAACAGGCTAATAAAACTGTAGATTTTCACTCACCAAAACCAAAGCAAAAACTTCTTGGATGGTTATTAAAGGACCACACATGTAGCTTAGTGACTCCAGTTAGCAGAAGAGAGGCCTAGCAGATGTTTATACTGCCTGTGTCTGGGCTCATGTCAATAAAAACAGCTATGGCCATAACCCCAGCATGCAGATAGATCAGTTATAAACCTCCACCCCTAAACCAGATTATAAACATGCTTTTTAAAGATTTAACATTGGTCAATTTAACATGATGGCCAATGTTATTCGGTAATGTCTTTCTTACTCGGTAATGTTGCTGTCAGTATTCTTGGTATTTATTTATAATCACATCTGTCAATCCTTGGTATTTATTATTGAGTGATTTGCATATATTGTGCTATTTCTTAAATCTTAAACACATTGTATTGTTAAATAGTCTAGTCTGTTTTTGTTGCTGTACTGGAGCAACTGTAACCCAAACAGTTTCCTTAGGGATTAATAAAGTGTGCTGCTTCTGATTCTGATTCTGATGACAGACTATGGGAATTGACTCACTTTTGGAGCTTGCCACTATAAGGCACTAAAAGGAAGCTAGGCACAGTGGCTTAATTTTTCATTTGGCTTTTATTTTCCCCTGGAGTCTGCCACTTGCTTAGCACTAATTAGCAGGTATCTCCATGTAGAGCATCTATATAGTCTATGGACTTTGCTAACTGAGGTTGCTAGCATCAACCAATAACTTAGCACCCAGCCTTCCTGTCATCTTAATATGATACCTCCTTGTTCCAACAAACCAAGATGGCAACTGACAAAATGTTAAAGTCAAGGCTTTTAAATGGGACCTCACGAATTACTGACCAACATAATGGGACCTATGTTCACGTCAATTATAGGTGCCATATGTTCTTAGATAGATAGATAGATAGATAGATAGATAGATAGATAGATAGATAGATAGATAGATAAAAATGCTAAATATTGGTGTTGATCATGAGCAAAGTCAATAATCATTCAATTCACATTTAACAGAAAGGCCGCTAACTACAGAGACACTTGATAATGTGATAATCATGATTTTTTTTTTTTTAAGTCTTGGATTTTCTATTGGTGAATAAATTGGCATAACTCAGCTTATATACACAGTGATTCTCATCAGTTATCCTGATAGGTTAAAGAGATTCTATTTATCTTCTTACTGAGAGGTCAAGAGCCCTGGGAAATTGAGGGGATAATCAGAAGTAGGGGCATGTCTTCATTATGTCCAAATGAGGTTGGGAGAGATTGGACAAATACCACACATGCGCTATCAGCACTTCATATTCATGACCCTATTAAAGTGGTCTGGAGTCATTTTCAGAGCAAATTTGATCAGACTTACCCTTGGCACTGATGCTGATAAGTGTTATTTGAACTCAAAGAAAATGAAGAGATTGCAGAAATTAACATGTAAGATAATGTCCTTAAAAGTGATTGACACACAGTGATTACCTTGTAAACTGAGCCTTTATGGCTGTTATTCTTTTGCTTGGTGTTTTACAACTCACAGTGCCTGCCTCATTTGCCTCTAAGTGAGGAGCAGAGCTTTATTCTGGTGTGTGTGTGTGTGTGTGTGTGTGTGTGTGTGTGTGTGTTACAAAGTGCTTTGTGCTTTTCTGGGTGTGTGACGCCTTTCTGAAGAATAAATTTTGC